>BEXV01003662.1:23157-33898 GCA_003118195.1 Hemicentrotus pulcherrimus | reverse complement strand
TTCTCTCCTCTCCTTTGCCGACTTTCTGATCCTATTTCTTTCATAAAACTATCCTATCCCTCTTTTCATTACCATGCATCTACATGTGGCAAGTTTACAATTCCGTTCATTCATTATCACCAGCATATGATATATGTTCATACACATCACAAAGTAGAATGGGGGAGAAAGGGGCAATATGAGGATCATCAAAACGACTGAAAAGACCATTATCAGGGGGCAATAAAATCATTGCCCCTTAGAAATCTAGTCAAACATTTATATATTCTTCATTAAACGAACCAAAGAAATACAGTGAAACGACGTTTACATTGGTACTATTTCTGTCAATTTAATCAATAATTGTTGTTATACCAGATATCTTCTCATACATCCCGAACAAATTACCCACGAATGTCTTATAATTATAATTACAGTTCATTCATATCTTACAACCATATAACCATCACATTTACTAATAAATCATATAAAATCTGCAACACACCATATAGTTTCTGATCTAAACCCCGTAAATATAAATCTGCATGCTTCACAGAAGAAAAAAAAACATCTTAAATTATTTCAAATTTAAAACAAAAGAAATAAATAATTCTAAAATGGGTTAGATGAAAATAAAGGTTCTAACTATGTTTATTCTGGCCCCTGCTTCATAAAACTCTGTCACATGCTAAAAGGGAATTAAGTCATATCATAATAACATAAAATTAACATCTTTCCAGCTCTCAACAGATAATATGGAGGTTTCAACCAGCATGTGAATTACGAAGAAGACCTACATGTACATAGGATAGTGTTAACAAACAATAAACTTACATAATTATGCACATTTAACCTTCCACCGGCAGCTACCGTGTCATATTGTCTGTCAAAACATAATACCTTACAAACAGTATCCCATCTTCCCTATTTTTTTATGACATTCTAAATTAATCTAGAATATTCCATCTATCTATAAACAAAAGTAAAATTGCACCAATCATTGTAAAAATATAATTTGAAATATGCACAAATTCCCATACAAATTTCATTACAACCTACTCAATGTAAGATATGAATAACAAGAGGATTTCATTCTACAAATTTGTCTGTATATGTCGACGGATATCAAGATGACTTTTCTGAGATTAACTGTTTTTTCATAGGCACGTAACTAATCAAGATTTAAGTGTTATGCAAGTAAGTTGAATACATCAGGGAATACAATTGTATTTCAAAATACTAACAACAGCTAGGATATCAATTCATTCAATATTAAGTCCTGCCTTCTTTGAAACAATAATATAAAAAAAGACAACATGACAAACGCGCTAACTATATTGGAGAGAATATTTCATTGAGGATACTATACGGCATTTTAAGGGTGCCTTTAAGGTACAAGTCCACTCCAAAAATCATACTTACTTTCAATAGAAGCAGAACAATCAGACAAACCAATCAAAAAAAGGTTGAGCAAAATCAGATAACCAATAAGAAAGTTATGAATTTTTGAAAAAGTATGTAAAACTATGGAACAATGAAAATCACTACACAAAATGCCAATTTGGTTATCAGTTTGTGATGTCATGTCCTCACTATTTATCAATCGCTTTATATAGTTTAATCCCATTAATTTCCCTTTTTATCCCCTAAAACTTGATTTCCCCATGCCTTTGCCCAGGTTATATGATTTGTATCGTCTTGCGTGCATGAAATTTCACAAAATCTTTTAAGAACTTTGAAGAACTGATACTCAGTTTCTGAATATTGTATATCTTTATACAAATATTTCATAAAATTTCACCTTTTTCATGATTCAACTGGAAAAAAATTACTCTATATTAGTGCATCCACACAAGAACATATTACAATCAATCTAACTTGGATGCTGGTGTGAAGAAATAAGATTCTTAGGGGGTAAATAGGAAATTTATAATATCAATATAAAGAAAATAATAAGTGGATAGTGAGGACATGACCTCACAGACTTATAAGTGAGTTGCCAATTTGTCTAGTGATTTTCAAAGTATCTCATGTCATTAAAAATTCTTAACTTTCTTATTAGCTATTCTATTTTTCTCAAACTTTTTTTGATTGGTTTGTCTGATTTTTCTGCTTTTATTGAAAGTAAGTTATTTTTGGTGTGGATTTGCCTTTTAACATAATCATAACTATTTCTAGAAAAATCAAACCAAGGGCAATTTCAATACCCTTCTGTTATGTCCCATAAAAACCATGTTTTGATTACCTGTTACATGTTTTGGCACATTTCAATAGGTGACCGGGCCAACGAGGCTATTGAAATTGCATTAAGTTTATTTTTTTCTAGCAGACGAATGTTGAAATGAACATATTTCATTTTTTTGGAGGAAGAATGGCTTGCATGTACACCATGTATATGATACATATAAACACATAAAGCTTCAATTTATAAAAAAAGGGGGGGGGGTGTGGGGTTACATAACATATTTTCAAAACGGAATGTGCATTGTATCAAATATACAGTAACAGATTAACTTTGTACGCATAGTATAAAATAAAATTTCAACATATATATAGGGAGCAAACTCTGTATTTACATACTTATGTAGATTCGGCAATAAATGAAATGAATGAAAAGATTTGATCTTTCTCGAGCACAGAGTAAATCACTACACTTGTATCTAATAGACTACAAGCTGTATACTAAACTCATACTGTATAAAAATGTCACAAACTACTATCTATATTCATGAATACTTCGCATGAAATGTGTGCACAACTAGTGGCAGAAGTTTAGGCCTTCTGTTTTATCATTATTTATCAATACGTACTTGTATTTTGATATTGAAAATGTTACAGTATCCAATATCAAAAGCATACACAGTTATAGTCAAAGGTAAATCATTAAGGATTTGGCACTAAAGATTTGATCCATTAAAATCCCATTTCACCAATACAATTAGGAAGATACAAAAACATAATACCCCTGACATTGATGCAACATGAACAGCTAGTCAGTGCATTACTGAAGCAATTTTCAAAAGGTACATGCATGACTTACTTTGTTTCAAAATCAAAAGCTAGAATTCAAATATTTTTAAGAGCCAATATATTAAAAAGAAAAAAATCAAGAAAAATAACATTCAAAATTACTACAGTCAAAGTATGTGAAAAGTATTTCATCAAACTATGTAATGGCAAAATAATATATTAGTATATTGAAAAAAAATTACATTATTTGTCATTTTCAGTGTACTTACATAACTATAAAAAACAAAAATGGATTCAAATCATATGTTAGAATGAGCTATAAAAAAAAACACCAAAACAACATATTTACGTTTATACACACTTAATAACATGTGTAAGATGTGTAATACAGTAATAAATACATGTGTTTACTAACGGAATGATACAAGCATTTATACAGTATCACACCACTGTAGGAGAAATATTGACAATATATGAGAAGGATCAGTGCAACATTTGAAAAACTCTTTTCCCAAAGGAAGCTTACAATTCATCATTTTGCTCATGAGAAGAAGAAGGGCATTTAATGATATGGTACAGATTAATATCCTTTCTGCTTCTAAGGTTTTTAGACCTGACAATACACCTGATTACAGAATGGTGGGTAAAGCATAGTGTTCAGGTTTTCAATTGTGAGAAGCAAGGAACTACCTGTAATTGTTTTTAATGCCTTTCTGCTTCTCAGGATTGTCAATGATGGAGATGAGTCTTCCAGAAAAATGTTTTTAATTGAAAGCTACATGTATATATAAAAAGGCTCAACAAAGGTTCTGGAGACATTGGAGATAAGTAGATATAACGGGGGGCTTTTTCCTCACAATTAAAGTTAGAACAAGCTTGGGAAAATAATCATAGAATGGGGTTACATGTATGGGACTTCTATGGAATCCTCTTTTCCGAATCTAGTTAGCTTGATAGAGTTCAAAATGACGAATGAGGGTCATTCTTATATTCCAGTCATACAGAGAGGAACAATGGCAGACCAAAGGGAGACCACGAGGAGACAATGGCCAGGAATCGGTCAGTATAGAGTCATCATTTTTTTTTATGGCTGGCTTGGTGGTGCGACTGCGATACTTATGCATGTATTAGAAAGGAAGCAATCGGCAATGGCAAATAAATAAAGGATGAATGGAAGTCAGCATGGCTAACTTCACATGAAGTCATTGGAGTGAAGTCTGAACTCTTCTTCTTCAACGTTACTGGAGTCACTGAGCTGCGAGTACCTTCGCATCTCTTCGATCAACATGATGTGTTCTCTGCAGCTATAGTACGAGGTGATGTCGGTGCTCAGCACCGCGCTGCCTCTCCAGACGCCAGCCTTCCGGCGCGACGACCGCTTCCGTCTAAGCACAACCGCTCCTTCACTGACCACTCCTCCTCCTCCTGCTCCTGCTCCTGCAGCTCCACCTGCTGGTAAGGCTCCAGTCACGCCCCCTCTGCATGCTGCTCCATCTGGTATCTGGAAGTCAAGGAGCCCATCTTCCTGGACTTGATCACGGTCATCAATGGGTAGCCAGGCGCCCCTGAAAAGATTGCAAAAGGAATTATGATAAGCAATGGTCCATGTATCATCATGAGTGTGCTAGGGTGTCTACTCTATCAATAAAAATTATTTGAAATCTTTTTTTAAGAGTCAAATCCACTCCAAAGAAGTAGTTGAGTGACTCTTTTGAGAGAGGTTCTCCCTAATTTGAAAGTGGCTTCCACTCATTTAAGAGTGGTTCTCACTAATTAGAGAGTGTTTCTCCCTAATTAGAGAGTGGTTCTCCCTAATTTGAGAGTGGTTTCCACTAGTTTGATAGTGGTTTCCACTAGTGGGAGATTGGTTTCCACTAGTTGGAGAGTGGTTTCCACTAGATTGAGAGTGATTTTCACTAGTTTGAGAGTGGTTTTCACTAATTAGAGAGAGACTTTCACTAATTTGAGAGTAGTTTCCACTAGTTAGAGAGTGGTTTCCACTAGTTTGAGAGAGGTTTCCACTAGTTGGAGAATGGTTTCCACTAGTTTGAGAGAGATTTTCACTAATTTGAGAGTGGTTCTCACTAATTTGAGAGTGGTTTCCACTAGTTAGAGAGTGGTTTCCACTAGTTTGAGGGAGATTTTTTACTAATTTGAGAGTGGTTTCCACCAATTTGAGAGTGGTTCTCACTAATTTGAGGGTGGTTCTCACTAATCTAAGCATGGATTTCCACTCTAACAATGTGCAATCATTCTAATGTGACTACCTACATGTATATTCATGGATTTCCACTCCTGTTCATTTAGGGAGCATTATGAGAAGTAGGGTCATGTAGATGAACATTATCGGCAGTGTAAAGTTCTAGATATGCATATAACTTATACAATGTTGTAACATAATAAAATAGAGCAATGCAATATGAGGCATTGGAGCATAAATGAGCTCCGCAACTGTGTTGTTTTTAAATACCTTCACAAAAATCTAGGGTACTATCACCGTCTTTTGCCATTGTTATAAAAACTACAAGGGGTTAATAGGCAAAAGAGCTTTAGATCATTTTACGCCTTTCTATTAAAGAACCATCACTATGATGTTTAAAAGAGTATCCTGTGATTTAGATGGTAATAATAAAAGTGTTAAGAGTCAACTTGTAATATCATGCAGTTGCACTTGAAAATTAGTTCCTCCTTCACAATCAATGGAATATATACCGGTACCTGTTTTGGTATGATAGCTTTCACTTGCCGTAAGGAAAGCTTTCTCAGACCTACTGCATCCGCAACAGTACTAGCTATGACATACATGTAGGTCTGAAGAAGCATGCAGCACAGCAGGTGAAAGCTTACCAAAACAGATCATTATTCCACCGATTGTGGAGAAAAAAAAAAACTCATTTTCGTGTATGATGCATCGTGCGATTTTGAGAATGAAAACAGTATGGATCTCAGGCTTTTGAGTACCGGTAGTATTTTGAGTATATTAACTTTAAGCTCGCAAAGCTAAAGCTTGTTCAGATATGATGCGGCAAAACCGCAGCTTTTTTTTTGCTGATGCTTGAAGTGTAATATTCTTCACAATTTTGTATTATGATAATAATCTTTTAAAGTCCACTCCAAATTTGTTATTAAGTTAAACCTAAAATGGAAATTCTTTTTGCCCAATTGATTGTGAGCCCGGCAGCCACCGAGCAGCGCCAGATCGACATTGCTCTATCCCTTATTGTTGAACGCCAAACAAGGTAGCAGCAACTCCCGTCTTTTAAAGTCTTTTGGTATGAGGCGGCCGGGGTTTGAACCCACGACCTCCCGGTTGTGAGGCGGACGCTCCACTGACTGAGCCAACACAGAGCTTAGGGAATTCTTTGTTGCGGGCAGTTGCTATTCATTTACACATTAAAAAATATGTCGGCTTTTTGTGGCGGGTTACCCTGTCATATATGAACGAGCCTTTAGCGATCAGTTAAAAAGTTGCCGATCGAAAACCACATTCCTCATGATGTGGATAAGGTAAACTCACTTCTTGAATCAAATTTTCCACCTTAACTAATAATAATAATAATAATAATATATTATATTTCTAGAGCGCATTATACACAAATATATAAGTATACTGTGATATTCTAAACCAGTAGGAGGCACTTTGATCAAGTTTCTACGCACAGCTTTCCTCTGCAATGTAATTGAAGAGAGTTAGAACAGGGTTGAAAAGTGATTAAAGGACAGACTAAAGAAAGGAAAGTCTATTTCAAGCAGTGTAATCGAAATACTTTTAAACTCAAGAAATTGTTATTTACATGTATATCTGCATCACGTGTTAGTACCAAAATTATACAGTTCATAGAGAAAATCTCAAGGGAGAGCAATACCATCAAAGTCTTGCAATTAATTTCAATTGTTGGTGTGAATAAACAGCACCGTTCAATTATAATAAAAACAATGGAATTGGTTTGATTAAAGAAAATGCTACTTAATATAAAGCAACTATGTATGTACACCTTTTTATATGTACAGTACGTAATTCTAATACTGTAACTACATGTATGTACGTTTGTGCACCTACAGTTAACGACTGGCTTATTCATACCATTAAATAGTTTTGTCATTCATCAAGTTTGTGAAAAATTGATTTGCCCCAATTTATATTTCTTGAGAATGTGACTTATTAAAGCGTTCATCAAAAAGTATTCAACATAGGCTCTAGTTCAACCAGTCCACTTTTCATTCTTGATTGAGTTAAGAAAAATTTATAAGGGGTATGAATTGTCAACCACATCTATTTTTCTCTACTAGGTATATGTACAAAAGATCTTGTGACACAAAAGCCCTGTGCTGAGGAATTTAAGCAATAAAGTCTTCTAATACTATTAAATGTGTACCTACTGAGGATAACGTGCAATATTAAGTTCAAGTCAATAAATACAGTGGCATATCCAGGAGTCTTTTTGAGGATGGGGGCATGTTTGTTTGATTGGGAAAGTCCAAAAATGTTCTGACTAGCAAGGAAAAAACAAATATAACACAACAAAGGGTTTCTCCATAGTAGGAGCTTTTGTAGTTAATTTTTTTCCCTGGGTAGGGGTACACAAGAGCAAATTTATCCATTTTTGTGTAGTGTGTGTAAATCAGGAAAGTAAGATTTGGTTGTACTGGTGGCCAGGGGGAGGGGGATACTCCTGGATATGCCTGTGATACAATGCACACATGCAAGTTCAAACAAGATTACATGTAACTGAAAATATAGATAACTAACCATGCCCTTAATAATTAACTCTGTGTCACTCCTAGCTGTCCAATGATGGGGTAAATGAAGTCAAGGAATAAATAATTCAAGGAATAAAAAAGAACATCAAATCAAACATATGAAAACATAAATAAAGAAAAAGCTCAAATGGAAACAAAATAAAGGCAAGAAAGGGAGGGGGAAAAAACCCCATTGATCTCAAAATCAATCATGAAAAGAGGCATAATTGAATAAAGATACACGATGTAGGAAAAAGAATGTACATGTATACAATAACATTAAAGAACAATTATACCCCGGTAATACAAAAATTTAGCCATGCACATTCGATTACAATCAAAATTAACATATTGTTTTTAATGAACTTGATGACAGCTGTGATAAAACATTGAAAAACAGACAGACAACAAAACAAAACAGAACAAAACAATGAATCGATGAAGAAGGAGAAGAGGGCTTGAAGGAAAGATGTAAATATTAGAAAGTATACACATGCACACAGGTACACTATGTTCAGAATGTATTCCTCTTTCTTGATTCCATGTAAATGTATTATCTGAGCACAGTTTGCATTACATGCATTCAATTTGAATGTATTCTCTGAGCAGTTTGCATTACGTGCACTCAATTTGAATGCATTCTCTGAGCACAGTTTGCATTACGTGCATTCAATTTGAATGCATTCTCTGTGGCACTGTACCACTGACTGGAATCTCAATGGACACTTTTTGAATGTGCAACCTGCATTCAAATTAGGCCTAAATCACATGATTCCTCTTAAACACAGTCACAGGGAAACCTGCTTTCCATAGATCTGAACATGTTCTGTGAGCAGCTTCCTTTCCCTGAATTCCAGATGAATGCATTCTCTTAGAAACTTGCATTCACTTCATTCCATTTGAATGCATAGTGTGCATTCACTTCATTTTGAATGTATTGTGTCATCCTGCATTCCATTTGAATGCTTTGTGTGCATTCAACATGCATCGTCCAAACACTCACAAGTTATAGTTGCGGGAGAGTCTTCGGCTCACAGTACTACATACATGATCAGGGACCTAAAAAAACACCAGGATTGGGGATTAATAGTGTCATGAATTTCAAGATGACTACACCTAAAGACAAATTCTGAGATCAAGCACATGACACAATAAAAACACATGTATGCCTTTAGAAGCAAAACAAAACAAAGCTACCACGTCCCTTCGGTGCAGCTGTATAATGTTGATGTTTAAACTGTGAATTTGAATGTCAATTTGCCAGTTCCTAATTATACATATAATAATGAACACACATTTTAAATACAGGGAAGACAAGTTGAGGCTGCACAAAAAAGTGTAGAGAAAAGTTTTACATATGTAGAGCATAAATATAAGTTTTTATCAATGAACTCCTATCCCCCTTGTGAATATACATGTACATGTATGTACATGTACAAATGGTGTGAGAAATCATAGTATACTAATACACAAGATTGAAAGTCATGCATGAACAACTAAAAACAAGAATATTGATGAGAAGTAAAATAAGCTGAGAAAAATATTGAGAAATTGCCATGATTTATGAATCGAATTGCATGATGCCCCATCCCTCAATACAACCAAAAAGCAAACATTAAAATATAACATCATGGTTTTAATTAAAAGAGAAATAAATGTACAATGTAAGCAAAGGGACTGAGAAATTCACAATCTATGGATCTATCTGCAAGAGCCCCATCCCTCAATGTGACCAAAAGGAGAAAACATCAAATAGTTGCCGTCATTTAGGAAGAATTAGTAATCAGCAACATAAATGAGTTACACGCTTGATATTCAAAAGTGGTCTAGTTTTTGCTTTGCACATTCATGCTTCATCTATGAGATGCATACCATGTTTATCATACGCCCAATACGTCCCATGTTCACTTAGTAGGGTGAAACTAAAAGAAAATCAAATAAGTCATTACAGACAATGCATAAATAATAAAAAGAAGAAATCAAAATTATGATGAATAAAAAATGGCAGAGATGAAACGTTTCAAGCAGCATACAGTGTACATGAGTTAAAGTCCGTCAATACTACTGGGCCAGAGGGGATAAGACCACACAGCGAGGTCACTGATAGGTGGCTATCTCATTAACTCAGCTCTCAACTAACATAAGAAAAAAGAGTATCATGGGGGACCAACAGGCACCGATTGGGGAAGTTTTCTAAATAGAGGGAGCAAGAACATGTAGCTGCAAGTACATGTAGGACAGTGGGGCTTTGTGACAATCATTCCTCATTTTGTGGTTTGGTTCAATGACCCTTTGCTTCGGAGCCCTACACAAATTTGCCAGATGCATGAGTAGAACTCCATCCACTTTTGTTGCATTACTATATTGTATTTAATGCCAGAATTGTATTTGATGCCAGAAATGTATTTTAAAAAAGGAAAAAAAACTTTAAGATATAAATTTTCAACATGTTGAGAGATGAATATCATTGTTTTTGATCAAAATTGGCAATTTTCCAACTTTTTGACATTAGTACCCATATCATTTGCAGAGGTATTACATTTATTTTTAACAATGTAGCAACTTGAATGAAAGAAGAATATTATTGCTGCCAATTTGAAAAAGAAACAATATGTGTTCAATGTAACCCTAAAAATCCATCCTGTCCTGAAGGGGTTGATTCCAATACTGCATGTTTACTATACAAACATGTGCCGGTACATGTATGTCCTTGTTCCTTCTAATAATTTACAATATCTTTTCTTACATGTACATGATATATTTGTACAGTGAATGTGTATGAATCAACTTGAACCAGGCAATATGCAAGTACCAATCGTCCATGGAAATATTTTCTAATTTCTAACTTTGTTAACACTATGAATGCAATTTACAATAACATCAATGTTTATCATTTCTTCAAGAATATATCGTCTGTACAAACTTGAGCCAGAAGGTCGTAAAAGATGCAGTTGAGTTCTGGTCATGCGATTGCATTGTGAAAGAAACGGTGTGGAATCGACCAGAAAAGGTTGATCATCTAGCATATAAGAATTTGTGTGTATTGCAAGGT
>BEXV01003661.1:15841-31931 GCA_003118195.1 Hemicentrotus pulcherrimus | reverse complement strand
CCCCCCCCCCCCCCTTAACCCCACCTATAGTACGGGGTTAAGCAAAATATTGCCAGTGTGAAAACAGTATAAATCCCTGAGCTGACCCTGGATATCCTGGCTCATGGTCCAGCCACAGCTCATGGTAAGCACGTGTGTAGAGAGAATAGTCTGTAAAGTCAGACATAAAACATGCGATTAAGGGAAACAGTATTCACAAGACATGCGAATACTTGAGTAATTGTTGGAGTAAACCTTCCCAATTGTAATTTGTCTGAGAAAAATGTATCCTCATTAATTAAATGTACAATCACCTTACGTTACTGTTTGTTGAATAGTAGGGACTTTTAGATTTGCGTGGACTGAGACGTGTGACTTCCATTCAAGGCAGTGCACATAATGGCAGTGCATTAAAAGGACGTCGATCCAACTTCTTGGTCGATCGTAGCATTCACCTATTGTCTTCGTGCGCATCTAAAAGTCCCTATTAAATGCAACTTGCAAGCCCCATATACATGAGAAATTATTCACCAGTACAGTACGGGTACGTGTGGGTTGAACGGAACGGATAGTCAGTGCAAGCTGTTTGCATGTAAAGACTAACCCTCCCCGTTGCGTCAGCGTGTTTTTGATACCACGTAAGATCCATGATTCATACAGGTACGCTAGACGAAAGTCAGACGTTTGAAGGGGTATCCCCTCGTGCGATAAATTTAGCCCACGATTACGACGCATGGTACGTAGCCTTGTGCATTGTGACGTCATAAAGACTTAAATTATCTTTTAAATCGTGATTCCCTCGTATACGTTCGCATCATGGCCACATTTTTGTTTTCTACTTCAACTTCTTCCTCTTTGTCTTATTTTTGTACTTCTTCTCATTCCTCTCCTCGTCTTTTTGTTTTGTATGCCTCCTCGCCTCCTTCTTCTTCTTCTTCCCTTCTCTTTTCTCCCCTCATCTTTTCCTTTTCTGCCTCCTCTTCTCCTTTTTTCTTTTCTTCTTTTTCTTCTTCTTCTTTTCCTTTTCTTCTTTTTATTTATTTCTTATTTCTTGTAGGCCTACTTTTCCTTTTTTTCTTCTTCTTTGTTGTACTTCTTATGCTTCAAGTGACCATAGATAATAGATTATATCTGTAGTTCTCATCTTTCCCTCTTTATTTTCTTCTCCAAATTATTCCACCTTGTTTTCTTCCGTTCCGTTCTATATTTGTATTAATCGTATCATTATCAGCAATACAGTTCTCCCTTTTCATCTTCTTTTCCCTACAGACCCTAGTTTATATTCTTATTCTCAATCAGACTCTAACTTTTTCCCTGCTTCTCAGTTCTTTATTGATTAATTATCATAATCGATTCTTTTTTAAGGAGTGGATCATGCCAACATTGATGCGTCTCTTGTTTAGATTAGTTGTAAATTGATTCGTATTGACAATTTAATACTATATTATACTACACTCAACGAACGGCATAACCTCACATTTGGTAGGGTCCATGGTGGAAAATTATCAATTTTTTAAGCCGAGAGTCTTGTTACTCTTTATTTGTGAGTGTTTCACCACGGACTTGTTTATAAATCAAAAGGTCCCCTGCATGAACGAGTCGCGTGCTAGGGTCAACCTTTGACCCCCNAATATTAACACGGACCTACTACTACTACTATCATATTAGCATGTGTTTAATTGTACCTTTTTATTAGCTCTTCGTGAAATATCCCTACTATAATTTTTATAAATTACCATAGATATTGATAAGACTGTTTAAAATAGTTTCTCGAATTTTTAAAATATTCGGTACGCCTCGTCTCTTGCTTGCCCATATTCTGAAAAATGTGGTTTGGCTAAAAATAAAAGACTAATACACGTATTCTTTCAATTTTTGTATTTTCCACTTCTATCTATGATACTACATTTCATTTCAATACTTTGTCCTACATGATGCATCATGCACTCATAGGGATTATAACACACCGGCTAGAAGTAAACATGTTTGACAAAACTTCAGTTGGTTCTGGGAAACACTTTTTCTCTCCTTTCCGACAATAATTATTCTTATAACAATATTACACATCTGAAAAGAAAAGCAAAAACACATACAATACAGTACGTCTTTGGTTACAGTGGTCTTGCCATGGATTTTATAGCAGAGAGAAGAAAAAAAGGACCAACAAAATAGGGGGAACTCAAATTTTGGGGTCGAAATATATAGAACAGTGGGCGTGGCTTTTAGGTGGTTGAAGCTAGCGACGGCTGGAACATGCTCGATGTGGTTCATTGTTCTCGATCCTGATTGGTCGTCCGTCTTCCGTCAGGGGCCTGGGCGACCCGAGGTTAGTTCTGTGATTGGACAACCAGCAGTATTCACGTGTTGGGTGCATCTCCAGTCATGGTATCTTCCATTGTGAAATAGGGGTAAAATGTGTTCTAAATTAATGATAAATGTTGTTGTTCTCTCGATGAGCAGTTTTGAAGAAGAACATTTTTTTAAAGAACATCTAATATTGATGACGAATACAATATTGAACACTTGGGAAGTGTTTTAGGGTCTTTCACAAGAAAAATTGTCATTTTACGAAACAACTGACTACTAGTAGTTTCCGCATATTAACTTACGCACAATTTACACAGCTAGCTAGATAGTAAGCTAGTCCTTTAACCTTCATAATACCGATACGTACATGTGTGCGTACCGTGCGCGTGCGCTAGATTGCCGGTTGTATGGACTTTAACGTTATACAATTTGCAATTTCTACCGAACTTCGTGCGGATCGTCGTTGCACATTTTATGATAAATTGTCTGTTTATTGATGAACTCTTCGAGGACGTGGTTAGTTTTGCTTTATGTTCTCTAGTACTAGTATTGTAGTAAGTATGGCTAATTCTTTGATTCAATTTAAGTAATGTGCTAGGCCTAGAGTCTACATCACAATTTTACGTTACTTCTCTGGAGCTGGACCTGGAGACTTTCGTACACTGTTCGAATTTTAAAGGGATGTTCAATCAGCTGTTCGACACCGCATCACTGAAATTATGTAGGCATACGCACTGTAGACTACTGACTTGTCTAGAGACTTTAGAGTACAGATCGAGATCAGAGTCTTGATGCTTTCTCGAACTGAGCAGGCACTCTTTATTTATCTTCACTCTGAATTATTACATAGAATTGCCTGGCCTGACTAGTATTTAGATATCCAATGGTGTCCAACTTTGTGAGATATTTTTTAGAATCTAGACCCTAGGTCTAGATTTTTTTTAGACTCTAGTCTAGAGTCTAGGTCTAGAATCTAGTCATAGAAGTCTAGGTCTAGACCTAGACCTCTAGAGGTCAAGACTATCTTGTTTTGTTTTTCTCATGTCCAATCAATGTTTCTTGTTTATAGATCTAGATCTAGATCTAGGAGCTACAATACTCTACAAATACAAACTGCAACCCTACTCTGCATTTTATCGGCAGTCATAGACTATATTTCATGTGATTTACTCATTGATTTTCATTTAGTTTCTGTTTTATTGTTAATTATTCAGTCTAGCAATATTCTCAACCCTAGTGCACCTGTATATTATAAGACAAAATTATGCATTATATGTCAAGTTCAAGTTCAAAAGTCAAAACCTTGACTGCTCAAAGTCGAAGACTTCTCACTCGTGCAATTTTGGATCATATCAATTATCATTGCTTCCTTATAGTTCCTAGACTAGTAGTAGACGCAAGTCTACATACATGTAAGAATCCTATTGAATATTCACTTCTTGTCTCTTTTATACTTGGCTTTAGGTTAACGATTGTTTACTTATACACATGTATGTTAAATTGTATTTCAATCAAAATCTACATCTAAAAATTCAAATTGTTCATGAATTGTTTTCCCCATTTTTTATATACTGGTACTATATTTGCTTTTTTTCTACTTCCAGGAATAACTGTGAGCTTCAGAAGTGCTCTGCCGTAATGCGGACATCATCATCCAAGATTCCTGGAACATAGCTTCTCAAAACTGTTGGATATGCCTGCCAGAATTTCAGGGTTTGGAGCTATACATTTTAGTGAGATGCCAATGGACACAATACTTCTAAGTTCCAGTCCACCGGGCCTAGGTTGCTTCCCCACAGCAAATTCTTTGGGATATTACCATCAGAGAGTTCCTCCAAAAGGTGGATTCAGCATGGGGATCGGATTGAAGGGAGATTTCCTGATGCAAATGCAGCGAGACAGGAGGAAACTACCTCTTCGCTCATGTATCAAGAGCAGAACTGTAACCAATGGCTATGAAAATAGAAAAAATAGTCTAGATAATGTGACAAGAAGTGCTGTTAGCATGACGAATGGTAAAGCGGCCCAAAGTCCTGGCTTACATCGGAGGAACGAGCTGAAATTGAAGCCTGAGATTAGGGCTTGTAATGGGAAAGAGAAAAAGAAGGTATCTTTTGCAGATGCTCAGGGGTTTTCTCTCCAGACTGTGAAGTTTATGGATGGGCCAAGCAATATGCCTCCCAAGTTGAGCATTCACTTACTTGATGATGTCATTCAAAATGCAGAAGCGAAACCTACAAACCCTTACACTTACCTGCCCGACTTTGAACAGCCCGCATCTAATTATTTGGAGTTTCGCAAGAGGCTGGAGAGTGAGACAGTATGTCTGGAGAATGTGATGATCAAAGATAACATCACAGTCGTGGGTACCATCAAAGTGAAGAACATTTCTTTCGAGAAATCCGTCTTCATTCGGGCTACGTTCGACGAATGGGAGACACACATAAACGTACCAGGATCGTATGTGTACCCGAGTCAAGCATCAAACTCGTATGACAAATTTGATACGTTCTCGTTCAGTCTGGACATGCCACCCAATCATGGCGGAAAGAGTATGGAGTTCTGTGTCTGTTACACTGCAAACGATCAAAGTTTCTGGGATAGCAACCATGGAAATAACTACAAAATCGTCACAGATAAGGAAAAGGATTTTGTGCAAAGTCAAGAACAAGTTTCATTACGAACCTTGAGTGGGGGTCGATCTTATGGACAGTTTTCATACTGGCAGGTGGCTGGTCAAGATGAACGACCGTATTGGTGACAGAGGGCTGATAATTATTGCAAGTGTAATTGAATACCATAAAAGAATACGCCAAAGTTTATGCTTTTGGAAATATGTAGGTTATATTTTATTATTTTCATAATACTGTATTTTCAATGAGAGAGTAGCATTAAAATGATATATATTGAATATTTATTGTTTGATGATGGTAAGGGTTTGATGACAATTTATTGTGGTAGCTTTAGGCTTTAGTATTATTGGAAGTCTTAACATTTTTTATGCCCTTAAACTTTAAAGTAAAACTAATTTTGAATTTGATGCAGTCTTGTCAAGATTAATATACGGTTCAGATACCATACAGCCGGTACAGGTGTATCTTGCAGATCACAGGATTTGTTTAGGATGGGCTACATTTCACATAATCTATACTGGATTCAGTACATGTATGTGTATGTACTGGTATGCAATATATCAGTTGCTTTGATATGATTATTTGTGCTTTTTGGCAAACACAAGTTGAAAGAATTTTTTTTTTTTCATTTTAAATCTGTAAGAGAATACCGGTAGTACCTTACAGTTTATCTACTGCATGCAATGCCATGCATATTCTTAGGTTTTGGAGATGAAGAGTATCTTCATACTGGTAGTCAAAAATTGCATTTAAACCAGTCGGCTGTAATGACAACTCAAGATGTATTTTTTAAAACATATCCAGTTATGATTCTGAAATATCAACACAATAATCTTCTGGTCTAACAAAAATCCTACTACTTAATGTGCTTCTACTTGCTTTTGAGCTGTGATTTGGGGTTTTGTGCAACTGTTGTGCTAGATCATACTAAGCATAGTTGGATACAGACAAAATTCTGACTTCTTTTAAGGTTTAATTTTTGTATTGATAACATTTAAAGTGATAACAAATAATGGAGGTTGGTTGGTAAATCCTGCATTACCTCTGCAGTATTCAAATGTGCATACTAATTAGAGATTCATATAATATCTAGAGTCTAGACTAACAGTCATTACATGTGCTTGTGTGTAGGTTACAAAACTCGATCAGCAGTTTGCCATAGTGCTGTATACTACACCATTACATAATGCTGTAGTTACCAAAGCCTATCAGCTGATTGCCCTGCCATGTCAAACACATCAATTATGCATGCATACCGTACCCATGAGCACTGTGCGTGCGTGCTGGCCTATTGGGCTCATTGTGGCATTTCTATACATAGAATCTATTGATCAGCTGTGCACATGTGTACAGTGAATGCTGGGTCAACTCAAGGTCAAACTCATGTCTTGGTTATAATCCCATGTACATCACATGTATAGTCAGTAATGACATTCACACATCTCATGAATATGAATAGTACTTACAGGGAATGTTTACAGTTTCTTTGAAGGCTGGCATAAAAGGCACATGTGCCCAATATTTGGAATGGGCACTTAGAAGTTAGATTTGTTAATTTATTCTCCTTTTTTGTAAACATCAGCTTTCCTGTGTTAGTTTCTTGCACACATACCCCTCTGTAATCCCACTGTAAAACAAACAGCTTTTAACTGTAAAAGCTGTAATACAATAATTCAACATCCTTAGAACATGTGGAGCCCCTGCATGTAAAACTATAGGCCTGCATGTACATGTACATGTATGTGTAAAGGTTAATGGGTATACATACATGTATACTGTGTAATAATCTTATAATTTGATTTATAATTTTCTTATATCTTTTCTTAACTGCTATCCACTTGTGCAGTAGAAATTGTGGGGACTCTTACACATTAAAACCTCTCTTATATTGCAGTGACAAACTTCAATTGTGCAAAAAGAAACTACCGGTATAGTCAAATAATAGGTTTTTCTTTCTCCGTTTGTTTTTTTGTAGTTCGATGGAATTTCATTTGTTTTGATTTCACCGATACATAGTCATAGGCGCCTTCTGGTTCACCATTTCTCATTACTCTTGTACTTCATGGAAATATTTAGATTTAGCAGGTAAATGTTGAAATATTAATGCAGTCCCTTTCCATGTACATGTGTGTAAATATTGATAAAACATGACTAATTTCTGTCTCAGTCAAGCATAACAAGTGATATTCAGGTTCCTTGAAATTTATGTGTAAAATACGAGAGCCTGCACATATTACATATTTTTATGATTGGCAATTCACCCTCAATTTATATTCCAATACACACACAAATTATCGCAAATGGAATGCTCATCAAAATTGTCCTTTCCTTTACAAAACCGTATCACATGTTTACTCAAGACACTAAACACTGTCATTTATATAGCCCTAGTGTTCCTGATAAACAACATCATTATTTAAACATATTTGTGGCTTACTCCCAGTAAATTGAAATTTCTCCCAGGAAGCATTACAACATCATTATTCATTTGCATGGTGACGTTTTGTACTACATTTATGCTTACAATGTGTTCATACATGTACATTATATGTACACAAATCTTAACTGAAAGCTGTGTCATGAACTAAAAGTGCATCCATACCTATATCAATTGGTGAAAATTCACATACCGTACATGTACCCCATACATGTAGTCATAGATTGTATACAGATTACAAAAAGTGAAAGTTATATGAACTGTTGTATAAAGTCGAGATAAGTGTATTCAGGAAGCTTGTTCTTTTAATCAGAATGATGATAATGCAACTCCCTAAGTTGTAGGAACGTACAGCCAGATCACAGATCCCATCACTGTTTTAGTTATTGTCCACTTATATCCAGAAGGCCCCCTCCATCCTACATCATACTATTTTTTCTTTTGTTACATGTTAAAACGTTCATGCTTTCTTTTGTATCTCCTGTCATACATGTGAATACATGCTCATGATACCATGAACGAAATGGTTCTTTTAATCAGTCATACATGAAGGAAATTACTCAGAACACCTGGTATTTGATCTTGCCCCCTTATCATCATCAACCAAGAAAGAAAAGGAAGAAAATGAAATGCAAAACAAAGCATGAAAAAGGGAGTTTCATTATGGATTGGATGAAATAGGGAGCGATATAATGGAATTGTATATCATGTCGGTCTGCTACTGTACATGCAGAAACACAGTACCACATGTCTGAAATGTTATGGCTGTCTAATCTGTCTATGGTAAAGCCTGGATTGTTATGCATGTCATACTCTGATTGAGATATGCAACAAAATATTGGAAGAAAAGGTGTTTAGTTTACATGCAAGTCTACCGGTAAGTGTTTTGTCATCCATCATCTACATGTATTTTCATTATGTTGCCGAATAGATGTACACTGTACATGTACCGGTATGTGTGTTTGGTTGCCCCTGTTTCATTTCGGCAGTTAACAAGTGATCGGTGCACAAAGTGAATGGCTTTGACACATTTATCAATTCCTGTATTGAATGTATGCATGATTTGTCTCCATTGTTCACAGACAAAGCAATATTTCTATTGCAATATTAAGTGAATTTTGTCGTGAAATATAAAATACTGTTCATGTTACTTCCAAATATGGTCAGGGTACTTACTAACAACTCTTGCAATCTTATCTCCTGATCATTAAAAAGTTGTTGGATCAGAATATAATTGTGTAGGGGTGTGTTTGGGTCTCCCAATTCTGTAAAATTGCATTTTTATAAAATGATTTTACATATCGCAAAGCATACCTACCGGTGTATATATATATATATATATATGCAGTGTATAGAAACATGGCCTTGTGTGCGATAACAAATTCATTGTACATGTACATGGATTGGAAAGTGCTGTGGTTTTGAGTGAAAACAATCCAGTAGTCTTCTTGAGTGCAACAACTTCCTCATTGACTATTTGTTGTTAAAAACTATCTATGCTTGTGCTCTGCTGTTTTTGTTTTGTTTGTGCTTCCTTTAAGCTGGAACGTGGGATTTCCCATATAAGTTTCTTAAAACTTTCTTTTCATTGTACTTTTTCTCTACCATTGTTACGTCATTTTACAGTTCTGTGTTAACTTTCCATACGTTCATGTATACGCCAGAAATGAATTGTTGTGTCTATAGCTGTGTTTGATGAGACTGCAGAACTGATACCTTTTGCACAGTTCATTGCCCAAACTTAAAGAATGGTATTTACTCAGTTTAAATGCAAATACCAAAGTCCTTTTTCTCCCCGTAGAAAGCCTCTTTCATTGTGGACAAATGGACATGTTCTACAACGGTTACCCAATTTAGCTTCTGTTGTTAATGTTGTACAGGTCTGTGTACGGCACAGAATTTAAGCCTTGTAGAATTACTAACAATTTGTCCAAGTATAGAGTTTCAAACCTTTCCGATCATAATTATGCCACAAGTGATAAATAAGTAGATTTTCTCTTGTACATGTCCTACATGTACTGTTGTAGGTACTTCAATAGGATTTCCAATCGTCCAAAGTGAACATTGCAACTCATTCTTATTCTGCACAAAGTTTTAATCACAACTTTACTATTTTCGTACATTACTTTTTAGCACATTATTTTTTAGCCTTTGAACTTGAGTCGATATATTGTGTGGTATATGCATGGATTAGACCAAAAAGTACAACAAAAAATAGGGTGTTGAGAAAATAGAAATGTACAAACAATGACTTGAAATATAATATATATAAATTTAGCGTGGCAAAGGTGTTTATGTGCATGCAGATTTATCTGAGAGGGATAAATAACATATTTTTAAGATGTGAAGTATAACTTGTAATAATGATTGCTATTGTTGAGTTGCAATTATTTCATACCTACCGTGTATCAGTATTGGAAAAGAGGTTCAAAAATTGATATTTTGTGATACACAGAACGTTGTTTTGTTGTTGTGGCCGAACTAAATCATAGTTTGTGAGAAGATGGAAATTATGAAATGTATAGATACAAGAAATTGCGAGGATTGTTTTACTATAGTACATGATGTACTGAATAAAACAAGAAAACCCTCTTTTAGGGGGCATTCAAAGAAATGTTGTTCCATGACCCATGTATTAATATTATACCGTTGTTGATTAATAATTCACAGCTTCAATTCTGCGTTTGTTTTGTACCTTGTGCTGGGGCTATTGAGGGGGGGGCATTTAAAATATAGGACAGGTCTAATATATTGGTCTCTTACATTATTGACAAAATCATTTGTTGTCGCATACTAGAGCATCAATGATAATATTGTAATGTCAGGTACTTCATAACTCCACTCTATTGAGCACAAAATGACCCAGGCATTCAACTGCCCTTTAAACCATTTTTTGTCTGTTTACTGTGTCATTTGCATGAGTGCTCCCCTAGAGCTAGTTCAAATTCCAAGTGCATTCTACAAAAGATTATACAGTACGAATGTTTAAACTTGGGTAATGCACTCTAATAAATGAAAGTATAGGAATGTCTCATTAATGCACATTTTACAACACAAAGAGGAAGATAGTTGCATTGATAGATCTAGTAACGAGATAAGTGAGCAGAATAAACATTAAGAGGGGGAGGGAGGGGGGGGGAGAAAATTGTATAAGTTCGGATTTTCGATATTGTTTGAGTGATGTTTTTTCCGTGCCTGGAAGGGTGAGTATGAGAACTTATCGGGGTGAAAATTATGAGCCGTGATGACTAAAGGATAACGATGAAGATGGTAATGAGGAGGATGGTGGTGATGTGATGTGATAATAAGCTTAGGGGTAATGGTGATGATGATGATTATGGTGGTGGTGAAAAACTTATTTGTGAAGGTGATGCTGACAATCATGATAATGCTGACGATGACGGTGGCTATGTTTAATGCTCCTTGATAGTAATCAAAATGATTGTTTTTATATTATGAGAGAAAAACTTTTACATTAGTAATGTTGATGTTATGGAGGAAGATTTCATAAAAAGAAGGAATACAAGTCATACTTGCATTCAAAGGAAATTTTAAGCGTGTTGCAATTTTAAAACCATTCCCCGATATACATTCTGGAAGTACGTCTGACTCAGCGAAATGTATTATTTCCATTGAAATTACATGTTGAGCAGGCGATGCAAGCCTTTAGAAAAAAAAAAATTGTTCATGAAAAGAGAGCACTAAAATACAATCCATTGCTGACGTTTAATATTGTAGGCAAGCTACAATGTATATTGTGATAAGCTTCATCTCTTCCTCTCTTTCTCTCTCTCTCTCTCTCTCTCTCTCTCTCCATGTGTCTCTCATTCAATTTCTCTCTCTTTCAAATAAACACTCGCACACTCTCTTTTCCCCATCCCTTTTTCTTTATTTACAAAAAAAAAATATGTTTCTTTCGTAAAGTGATGACATAAGCTGCATTTTGAAGTGACCCTTTTTTCTTTTCTTTTTTTCTGCTTCCATAGAAAGTCGCTTTGTCATTTCTCGTTCAAAAGAAAGATGGCTCAATCAGAACTGAACAATGAATCACATTTTTGTTGTGGCCAGAATTTGAAGAGAAAAATACGTTTCAATTATTTTGTTCTTTGGCATCATTCAAGCATAAGCGCTGATTCTACGGGTCGCTTCTCTCTTGATTAATATAAATGTTTCGGATATCGATAGACTTCAACGAATCCAGAATCGTGCAGCCTGTATTATTTCAAATGCAAAAAAGTATGATCAGGTATCTCCCTTGTTAAAACAACTACACTGGTTACCTGTGCATAAGAGAATAGTGTATAAAGATTCACTATTTGTTTATAAATCCATCATTATAACCTTATCCCATCTTATATTTCTAGTCTGTTTTGTCCCATCCAGCCATCAAGATACTCATTACGTTCAAGGTCAGACCCCCTTCTTTTGCAAATCCCCCGCATCAATTCGAAGAACGGTCAACAAAATATAATTTTTTCTGATCCCACTATTTGGAATAGTCTCCCTTTAAGCATTTTTTCCTGCACCTCAGTCGTATCATTTAAGAGAAATTTAAAAACTCATTTGTTTTCTTTGTAATTGTTATTTTTTAGAGTGTAATGCGCTTGGAGAGTATGTATGTAGAAGAAAGAAAAAGAAAAGAAAAACGGGATTAAGGATAACGTACTGTAAAAATGACGAAGGTTTATAGGACGTTTCCTATGGTTTTCTATAGTTCCTATATAGACTGATATATTCTGTAGAAAAGCTTCGTACAATCATGTACCATACAAAGCGGATATATAATCTGAAAGTGGGAGCTTTTATGAAATACAAGTAACAGGATATTGGATGGGACACAAAAGTCATGTAACGAGTTTCAACGGATATACCTTTTCCCCTTGTTATTTAGTCTGAGTTTACTTCTGGGAATTCGTAATTATCTCTCAATGTAAGAATCAAATTACAAAATATGAAAATAACATATCAATGATATTGATATTACTCGAAGAAACGTCATCAGCATCGATGATGATTGTGTTTCGTGCATGTGGCCCTGCGCTTATTATTACCCCCAGCAATTACAGGTACCCACCCATTTACACCTGGGTCTTGCCAAAGGCCGTTAGATGGGATTCGAACCCTTGACCCCAGGCTTGGGAGTCAAGTGAATAGACTACTACACGACGACACCTCAATAATGCATATTGCATATTATAAATTTAAAGGCCTAACGTTCAAATTAGCAAGCTAAAATCCATGCCCACCAAACAATTACTCTCTCTTGTATACGTACTTCAGGAAATCAACCTTATTTTGAATCCGATTGGCTTAGTACAACCTTACAGGATAATTTAGCCAATGTCTTCAGTACCGGAAAATAATTTACCGCAGCTCGGAGTCGGGAGTTTGATTAAATCAATTCAGTTCAAAGAAAAAAAAAATCATTTCAGGGGAGAGGGAATATATTGATGGTTAATTTACTCATGACTATATAGAAAAGAATCCATATTGTTTATTGTAATGTGTCTTTCCAGGAAATTGTGGATTGTTGGACATGACATTGTTAGCAAGCGAAAACAAAAATTTTCTTTCTTGTTTTATTGAAAATTAGTTTCTGTTTACCCAGCCTATACCCTTTTCTGATTTTACAACCCCATCCTATCAGAAATTGATATAGGCCTACATGCATGAATGATCGTTGTAACACATAGAGATAGATATATATCTCTATGTTATAACATGACTGAATAACTAAGCAAGTAAAAGAGATGATCATAGGTCCTTGGTGTAAGTCATGATGGTGGAACCCAGAGAGAGCCTCTATTGTGACGTAGAAGGAATTCGTGCCATGCTGAAACTAAACGCGACAGCGGGGAGGCCGACCGATCGGCATGAACTATATTAATCCCGTTTAAAGACAATTGAGAACTGACCCATGGGCGTAGCCAGGGGCACTAGATGAAAATTATCGGGGGTTGGGGGGGGGGGTAAACAAGAAAATGAGATTTCAAACAATCGGGGGGTCACTTTCAGCATACGGTATGAATAATTCGTTCGTCTTTGTGGGCCAAAATGAACGTGGTTATCAAAACTTGTAGTTCCGAATATAGATCGCCCCTCCCAGAAAACAAGGAGAAAGTTGATTTGTTAAGTGAATCCCTTGCCCGAACGTGTCATGTTCATAATTTATATTCCGTTTTGTCATATTTATTTATTCATATTATTATGTATTTTTCATCTTATTTAATTTTTGGAATGGGTAATGCTCTCAGTGACTTTTTATTTGAAAATGCCTTGCCGAAGCTTTCCGACATATTATAATCCCCAAACTACATGTATCAGACCTACATTTTAATTAATGTCCGGTGATTTTTAGTCACAACCGTTCGCATGAAATATAACAAAGATTCAATGATCGACCCCTCCCCTCCGAATCTCCGATACGGTAACGGGGCTCTTCTTGTTCCTCTTCTATTTTTTTCTTTTCTCCTTCAAGTTTTGTTCTTTCTATGTCTTTTTTCTGCCTGATTTTGTCTTTTGTTTATTTTCTATTACACTTTTTCTAAAGAGAAAAGATAGGCAAATCCCAGCCTTGTTGTGCAAAGATCGTTCGTTCGTTCGTGTCTCCTAAGATGAAGATTAATGTATCTTTATCAAAGATGAACGGTTCCTATGAAACATGAAGCCCCTCTGTACTACTTGTAGCTACTTGCTCCCTCTATACAATTAGAAAACAATACCTAATCGGAGACCATTGGTCCCCCATGATCCTCTTTTTCTTATGTTAATTAAGAGCTGAGTTGATGAGATAGCCACCTGTCAGTGACCACCCTGGGTGGTCTATTGCCTCGTTGCCAAACTAGTACAGACGAGCTTCAAAGAAAATGATTATGCCTATATATTTTACAACATTATTTTCTTTTGTCTCGTTTGCAGAGAAAATTAAAGATTGCCGGAAGGGGCGGTTCCTCTGAAGAAAAGAAAAGACAAAATTCAAGCTCCCACCTGCCCTTCTTCCAACCAGGGATCACCGCCTCAGCACTTCAGACACTCGAAGAATGCATGCTTTCTGAAGAGCATTATTGATAAACAACATTCATCATACCCAAAGTTGAGAAGATCGTCTTGAGATTAAAGTCTGCTTTACGGTTATCACGCTTTGTCCATGTTTTGACGGCAAATCTCATCGACGGGCACATGAGTCATAGCAAGTTTTTATTTGCGAACATAAAATGTGTTTTTGCTTCTGGTTTGTTTTTCTTCGATTCTATTGTGACTCGGGAAGAAAAAACTTCAGCGTGATTGTGAAAGTCAGTATCACGGACACTACTAAATCATGCATCGGTCACAATGGCGTAGCTACCATGGACACTGGGCAGTGGGCACGTGCCCCCCCCCCCCCTCCAAACAAAATCGAATGGTGAAGAAAATTAAAAATAAATACAGGAAGATAATGGAAAAGGGTTTGGAAAGAAAAGGGAGAGATGAGAAATGACGAGTGTAAAGATGGGACCCTCCCTCAAATAAATTGCTTTGTTTGATTCATAATTATTTAACCTAGCGCATAAGACCGAGTTCCTCCCCTTTATGAATCACGTGCCCCCCCCCCCATGGCTGAGCTCGCGCTACGCCAATGTTAAAAGATAGCTCGTGTCTTCGTCGTGTTCATTGTGAATTGTCTGTCTTTGTTTATTTGTTTCTTCTTGTAAATTGTTTTATTGCAATATTGTAGATAAATATTCAAACCAAGTAAAGATTATCGGTGTCATAATTATATGATCTGAACTTCCATACAGTCACATAGGCCTAGTAGGAGAAGTAATGTACAGGATTGGCTGTGTACCTATACACTATCATGCAACTTGTTATTTCTTCGTGTAACTGCGCCTGCCGCCCCCATCTAGGCCTATTGACGATATTTTAATTTATTATTGCAACCATTCATGATTCTTTGTTTGTGAAGATGCCTAATTGTGCATTGTGCATTGGCGGTCACTCAACAGTGGCGTCACTGGCGTGATAATAACACAGTCATCAAAGCCATATTACACTAAGGCCTACGCAAATCTAGGTCACGGCACACGGGATTATATCAGTCAGGCCAGCTTTTCACCCCTTTGGGATTACTTTGAGACTTATCCGCAGTTTTGCTTTAACCGCTACATTCACCACCCCCCCCCCCCCCTCCATTATCTTCAGCCGTTATCAATGGCAAATTATAATAACGGAGTGTGATCAAATAAGACATATTTGCTTGAAAGCGAGACGAGAACGATAGTCTGAAAGCCCTCCAATATTATCATGCTTTTTAAAACCCTGAATCCTTTATGATTTTTGTTTTGTTTTTGGCGTAGCGATAGGGGCACGGGGTACGTGCCCCCATATAGCACTGCGAAAGAGAACCCGCGGATGATACATGGAAAGGAGGAAAGAAAGCCTCAAAAAGAATTTGATACGACCTCTCCACATTCTCCCCTAATCAATGGCTTTGTTATTTTGCATTTTATGCACCAAGTAGGGATGCTGATGATGCTGGTGCCCCCCCCCTCCTAATCGAGTGGGGCCCACTATGTAAATACTAGATTGAATTATTCATACTCCTCACGGATATAAGTTTCTCATAGCCTAGAATATTTTTGTTTAAGGGTATCGAATATGAAAACATAATTTTGACGACCCCCCCCCCCCCATTTCCTCCACAAAAAACCTAAGAACAAGAACAACAGGGGGTGCAGAGCCACCCCCCCCCCCC
>BEXV01003659.1:9395-34726 GCA_003118195.1 Hemicentrotus pulcherrimus | reverse complement strand
GGGGGGGGGGGGGTAATTTACCCCTCCTGACAAATTTTCAACCAAGAGAAATAGCATTTAGCTGGTTAGAGAATCCAAATTATGTGAGCTTATTTTCCTGATTACTCTCGGAGTCATCAAAAAAAAAAACACTGCAACACAGTGATGTTCAGCATGGTTGTGTGTGTGTTTTTAAGGGGGGTTGGTTCAGTGCTATGACGCAAATCAGGGTTATCAAACCGTGGTTGCCTTTATTTATTACCATTAGCCCAGGTGTTTTGTGCCCCCTCCCCCAAGCTAATGTCTAGAGCCACTGCTACTTCTCCTATCTACCCTGTACTGTCCTGCATATAGCTCTACATAAATGATGATTATGATGATATCAACAATAATGTCAATAATAATAACAAAAGTGCAAGCGAATAGAAATTTGGTAATTATTGATTGTCTCCTTTTTAAAGCTATGAAATCATGCATCAATATTCAACCATGATAAGTGCTTATACGTAGTTCCAAAACCGATATCGAACAAATCCATTGTCCGTTTTTATATATTATCTTATTCTTCAATTTAATACGGCCTGCTCCCTTGCACGCATCCCACACAGATCGTGCGACCCTGACAATACACCCGTCGAATGCATGAGGATAAATATTTCATTGAGTTTCATCGGTGGTTTCATCTCGAAAAGATGTCGTTATCGAAAAGAATTTCGGCTCGAATGCAATCAAAATGGAAATCATATGCCAATATTGGAAGGCATCATATGTTACATTTTGAGCAGCATTAACTTAATAATGTATGATCCACATGTTATGACCATAATGATTATTGCTTTTTCTAAAAACAGGCGGGTATGTTGACAAAAAAATCCATGCTTATTTATGAAATTTATTTATCGAAATAGATCACAAATCATGTACGTGTATTAATTACAACCATGCACGGGTAGTGCATTTTGGCGATAACAACCGCCAATTTCTTGACTTTATACTCATATCGTATAGCCATCTTATAAAACAAATAATAACTGTGTTTAGCTCGGAGATTATTGATATGCAAGTGCCGCACTTGGTTTATTAAGTCACAATGAGACTGACACAGAACTCGACATGTCTCGTTCATTATCCAACTGTGACTTTATCTGTGTACAGTTCATATTCACTAATGCATGCATTATTTGTATAATTATTACATGTCCCCAAACAAAATTGAAATAATCTGTGCTTGCGTTTCTGAATAAAGTTATTTGCTTAAACATCATTACGAGCAAACGAACATGGACAAGAAACAACAAAAGTGGTATGGGGTAAGTGGACGAAGAACATGCTATGTTTTATAATGATGATGATGAACTTGATGTCATCTAAAGATTGGAATGTCTCATTCTATTATCTTCAGAGACGAACCTCGATAAGAAATTGGTTTGACATCTTTATAATTGCAGCAAAAGAACTGATTTCTCACGAGTGAGCAACATCGGAGCACCGAGATTTATTGAAGGGTAAAATACGTCTTCTGAGTCATTTAATGTATCTCACTCTGTGCAAGAATGAATTTTATTTTTATGCGCCCACTGGTTTTCAGTAATGGATTGTGCGATGTTGAGTGTGATTATTGAAAAAAATCTCTCTCTCTCTCTCTCTCTCTCTCCCTATCTCTCTCTCTCTCTTTCTCTCTTTCTCTCTCACACACAATTTCTCTCATCTTTCTCGCTCGCTCTTTCATTCTCTGTCTCTCTCCCTCTCCCTTTCTCTGTCAGTGTACTTCCGATCAAGGGTGTAGCACTCTTAGAAATCATGGCCACGATCATTAAAAGGCACCGAAAATGTAAATTATTTCAACCTTTAGAGTGCTTATCTCATCAAAAATTCATACGCTTTGTCGAATTATTGATTGGGAAAGTATATTCAATATATAAATGTACGTGTTTTCTGAACGAAATATTGGTTATCAAGAAAGAAGATTGCATGTTTATTTATCTTAATTTTTTTCTACAGGCTCTCTTACGAGTAACATATTATATAATATCAATTCTTCAAGGTCATTAAAAGATATTGTGTAATGTCATGTACGCAACATGATACAAATCTATAACCTGGGCAAAGGCGTCGGGGATATAACGTTTTGGGGGATAAAAAGGGAATTTAATGGATACAAGTATATAAAGCAATTGATAAATAGTGAGGCAATGACGTCACAAACTGATAACCAAATTGGCAATTCGTGTAGTGTTTTCAATTGTTCCATAATTTTCATACGTTATCCGATTTATTTAATTTTTTTTTATTGGTTCGTCTGCTTTCTCTGCTTCTAATGAAAGTAATCTTTGTTTTGGGAGTGGACTTGGCCTTTAACTCCGTAGTGGATTCAATGGAAAGGCCTCGGACTACTGAATTCTGCGTGATCCCATTACCAAACCGTTTTTATGTTTCATGAGCTTGAATTGAGTGATATGATGATTAAGCTCTTTTTTAAAACATGAAATAAGGAAAGTTTGCAAATTGTTCCGTTATCGCTTGATACGACTTAACGTAATTTCATGAATTTCATGAGTATACAAATCCAAGCTCTTACTGTTGAATGATGAATTACTGTAGATTGATTTATTTGGTGTATAAAATTCGATTTTATTTTCATTTGCTTACTTTCCGTTTCAATATAAGCATGATCATTAGCATGTCCAAGATAAATATAAATCCAATAATGACATAAAACAGAGTAATAAGATTGTTTAAAAGAAAAACATGTAGATATTGAAGAAATTAAAATTATGATAGAACATTGTTGAAGTAAATGTACACAGTGAAACGAATATGGTTCTCGTGCCTTTTCAACGGCAGCACCTGTCTTGTGGAATCAGCTTCCTGACCAGCTTCGAGTTATTGGGAGCATTGATGGCTTTGGAAGAGCCCTGAAAACCTATTTGTTTTCAAGGGTGTCCTCCTAGAGTTGCTTTGTCCGTTGCTGGTTGGGAGGCTGATTTGACATGATGGGTGTCTGCCCGTTTATCGAATTTGTCATATGTAATGTCAATTAATTTTGTAGGTGTAATTATTATGTGCATTAATTGGTTTACTTTTTCATAAATATGTTTTTGTCAATGGCTTTTCCAGTTTGTTAGTTATTGTAGTATTAGTGTTGTTTATATATTCAATTTGTTATGATTGTACAAAACTGTAAAGAGCATAGAGAAATTTACAATTTATTATGCGCTATATAAATAATTATACTCTATTATTATTATTATTATTATTATATGCATGCTACAAAAACAAAGCATTGTATGGTGCAATACCCTAAAACTCGGTTACATAGAGAGTATTGATCAAAACAAGTTATATATCAGTATAATAAAGAAGTGACAGTTATAAAAAAAAAACTTTATGGTATGCCTAAGTGAATTTATAATAAGAGAGAGAGAGAGAGAGAGAGAGAGAGGGGTAGCATTAGTAGACGGAAACGTGAAGATCGGGGACATGCACGACGGCACTTGTTCAACAGAATTTGTTTTTTATTCTCCCTTTTGGCATTATTTCATATGCTTCCCGTTGATGATTGGTGTGCTAGTATCCTTTCTTCTTTTTATCTTAGGTAAATTTGTTTGGATGTAATATGTGCTTGAGCAAGGCATTAAAGTTATATTGCTTCTCTCCACTCAAATGGGTACTGGGTAAGATGAGTGAAGGTCCGTGTGATCGGATTAGCATGTGGAACCCCGTAGTTTATTTTTGTGCTCCCCTGGGAGTGGAGAATGTGCGCTGTAATGTGCGGAATATAAATCGAATTAAGTGACCGGCGTAATAATAAAACATCAATAAATCATTATTATTGTTGTCATCATTATCAATATTATTACTATTATCAGTATTATTATTATCATAATCAATTCATTCATTTATTCATTCATAATTATTCTTTCCAGTGCACTGCGCTACTAAGAATGAAAGTGCACCCAAGATGCTCTCTGAAACACTTGCGAAGAATTACGGATCGCCCTCCATTAGTCCGGTCAAGAATGCATCAGAAACAGTGGTTGTCTCGTTCAGAGTTCTGATCTCACAAGTCATCTTATTCGTGAGTATAGGAGAAAGGAACTGATATGACGAGAGAAAGTGATTAGAGTGGGGGAGGGAGCGAGAGAAAGAGGCTTGGGATAGAGAGGGGGAGTGTATGAGAGAGAGAGAGAGAGAGGATGCGGTGAGGGAGAGAGAGAGAGACAGACAGAAACACAGAGAGAGAGAGAGAGAGAGGGGAGGAGAAAGACAGAGCGAGTGGACTAACATAATTAAATGTAAAAATGAATTGAGCATCGCTTGCATGCAATTAGTCAAAGTAATCAGATATAATATACGCCGCGTAAACCAAGTTTCCTACCTTTCATAACTCTGCTACGATCATAATTCTGCTAATAAATATTGCATTAAGTATAACAATATTTTTACCCGCTGCATTTATTATACATGTGTTTGTATTTGCAATTCACTGCATTGTATTGTGCAATATGAATGAAGTTGGGCATGACTCATCTTATACAGCAAATATTTTCGTCGGATATTTGGACAATAAATTGCAAGCAATTTTGAAAATATACATGTTGGTAGTCATGATAACGCATGTGTGTCCAGGCTACATCCCATTCTTGTTGTGATGAACTGCTTGAAGTGAAAGCTGAAGAAATGCTCTCGCGAAAAAAGTGCAATGGAGCAGTTGTTTCATTTTCACGTCTCTATCATTATTGTACATTTATCACCCGAATCATTTGCAATTTAATGTATATAGGCAATAACCAACCAGCGAGCAAATCAATTATAAATCTGTTTTGCGAGAATTGAAGTTGTAATTAAATCCCCGCTGTGCGTCGAAAACTCATTCGGAATCTTTTAAAGATATTGTACAATATAGATAAGGAAGAAATATTTCTTTACAAAATGATCTAGCATGCGTCCAGAAATTAAAAAGTAATTTAGAATTAATATTTCAAATCTTGTCCTAAATTATCCTGAAATAATTCTTTGTTTTAGGACGAACGCAAACAGCATGTCCAGCTAAGCGGTTGGAGAAGACAGGTAAATAAATAATGGATGCCGCACTCGGGATCTTTAAAGGCATGTCGGATTCAGGGAGGAGCATGGGGCACAACAGCTCCTTTCTTCTTTTAACCCGTTGTCTACTGAATTATCTAATTCCCATAGACTTAACACAGGGACCACCAGGTTCCAGTAAGCAATGGGTTAAAACCAGAGTGGCATATCTTAAGTACACGAAAGAAAAGTATGTCCTTTTCAGGCATGTGGCAGATTTGTTCCCCCTTCCACCCCCTCCCCTCAATTTCGAAAAAACAGAATCCGCTCCTTTTATCAAGTCACTGATCTTGATACTATCATATCAGATACTACCACTACATACCCGTTAAAGCCTTTCTAAGGTGTTGGGGAGTCCCACAAATTGATGACAAAATTCCACGTAAATTGTATCATGATGTGAAAGTGGATGTCATTTAAGACACATTTCTGCAAGGATTTGGAAAACAAATATGTCTGAAGTCGAATATTTGTGAATGAATACACAACTTAGGTTGCTGCGTACAACAAAAAAACCCAAATTATTTATTCTTTTATCAAACACATTTTTGGAGGAAATTAATCTCTGCCGAAGACTTTCTACATCTCCTAGCACATTATGATTTATTTAGGTGAAATTTTGCCGTCAATATTTTGGCGAATTTGGGGCTCCCAACACCTTAGATGGGCTTAAGTATATCATTAAGTCCTCATGCAATTGTATTGTGAGAAAGAAAGTCATTCTGATTGGTTGATTATGTAGTTACTATGGGAACAGTGGTGTATTACACTTTGAAATCATCAGATTTAAACAAATCGACTAAACCTTTCTGAAATTCACAAACATTGCATCCAGTTGATAAGTACTATTGGACTACACAGAGTATGATTTTTTTCTTCAAATGATTTTTAAAATGATGTATGAAGTTTAATATTGGGAGCAGAGTATATAACGAAACATTGTGAAGATGCAAGGTACAGACTAAGAAATATAAAGCAAATATACGTTTATACAGTAGGCTTGCGGTTGCGCCATGTGAGGGAGAGAAAGGGAGGATTGGGGAGTCCTGAGAAGGACCTCGGTAATCTTTCTTGAGTGTGTGTAGTCCTGAAAAGCAGCATCTAAATATATGTTTGTTATTACATGGAAATTGGCTGAGAGGAAAAATGATGATGATGATTATGATAATTGCTTTAATTGTTTATTATAGGACTGGCAAGATGAGTTTCTACAATGGGACCCCGCTGATTATGGCGGATTGAAGACGATCACATATAGTAAGGATGGCATCTGGAAACCAGATATCACCCTCGTAGAAAAGTAAGGAGTAAAAATAGATTACGTTTAGACTTTATACACCAGTCACATCGCCAAACTTGGTTTAATTTCATCTCTTTCAACACGTATTTTTATGCTTAATTTTAATTTCTGTCATAGTAATGTTTTTATAGCAATTGTTGAATACTTTCTGAAATCTTTCGCTCAAACAATTTCCATTTTTTTTTCTTCTCCATTCTCTCCTTTTCACCGTCTTGGTCTTTCAACATAAAAGTGTATTACCTGTACTGCATTGAACTAATAACTTTGTTTTGCAATTTCGAGTTCATCTTACCAATGCTAAATAATTTCTGCAAAAGTTGACTTACAATAAGTATTTTAGTTATGTAGATGTTTATAGCTCTCTATATTTTTAATTTGTTTGTAAATTGAACGTTTTCAGCCTGCGAGCTGCTTGTTTTATGTGTTTTTGCAATAAACAGAACCAATCCAATCCAAAAAGACAGAATGAAAGAGAGAGAGAGAGTGTGTGTGAGAGAGAGAGCGAGAGAGAGGGAGAGAGAGGGAGAGAGAGAGAGAGAGGGAGAGAGAGGGATGGGAAGTCATGAGGAACTAGTGATAACCACATCCTTTCAGATGAGTAAAAATCATAGTAGTGGAAGATAGTCAACCTGATATGCCTGCCATATAATTATAACGGACTTCGTCAAATGTTCCCTCAACTCTTCCCAGTGTCAACCAGGACTTCATCAATGAATTCGACGCCGATGTCATCGTCTCGTATGACGGCATGGTTACGTGGTTCACCCCCATCATCCTCACGAGCGCCTGCATGGTCGGGGTTCGATACTTCCCTTTCGATTTCCAGACGTGTACGATGACCTACATGTCGTGGGCTTACGATTCCACGGGCATTTACCTTCAGTTACCGACCAACGAAGATCCTAATCAGGTACCCTCACCCTAATCCCAATCTTAATCCAGATCTTAATCTTAATCCTAATCTCATTCATAATCTTTTGTCGCATTATATTCTTAATCCTCATATCAAACGTTAACTTAGTCTCTCAATCACAATTGTATTCATAATCCTTATCCAACCCTTCTATCCTTATCTCGATCCAAATTATTAATCATACTTCAATTACAATCCTGGTAAATTATGTTTAGACTAATACGTGATGATACAATTTTTGCCGGGAAACCGCCTACTAATTGATATATTTGGTAAATTATTATATCTATCCCGACTGGATAGATATAGGGTAGTCCGGTATATATCTTTCTGTGTATGGTGTTTGTAACTTTACCAAGATTGGGCCAAATTTCTTATCATTTTGATGATTCCAGAACCTTGCAGACCATGCAGAACACACCAATACTTGTATGCTAGATGATCAACGTTTCTGATCGATTCCACAACGTTTCTTGCACAATATAATCGCATGACCAGAACTGGTCTATACCTTCAAGCACCACTATATAACATGCTTTCACAGGATCCTTTCTTGGAAAGAAACGCGAAAGATTAATATTTTGTGAAATTACGTGGATATTAGATCACTCCGCCTCTGTAGAGTGCATTTAGTATGTTATTGTTATCCGGTCGATCGTTATCTTTACAAACATATCGACGATGCTTTTATCACATAGCTTCAATGTTTCCATTCATTAGTAGCCTGTATGTGTACAAATGATAGAAAGATGCAGCTGCAGCCGCTATTCTGCATCGGGCAAAGATTCGAACACTACACTTTTAAATCGAAAAATATAAATTTATTACAGTTAAAAACAAATGCGGGTGGCTACAGGTTTTTTTCTAGTGATGGGAAGGGGAGGGACACAACTCCGAAATAAGGAAACGCCAAACAGAGTGCCTTTTGGTCAGAAATGTAAAATGGGGATACATGTTTTTTTCTATGATTGTGCGCTTAATTAGTTTTTAAAAGGGCACGTAGCCCATCCACCCATTCCCCAGTGGAATGACAGCATAACGATGCCCTCACTGCGAGTAACCCTCGAACAGTTCACCGATAAGAGTGAACGTGGACATTTAACACACGGCACACACATATCAATCAACATGATTTGCCGTTCTTAACCTAGGGGAGTGTTTCACACGGACTAAGATTAACTTCAAGTTGGATTTAAATATTGCAGCCAGTTCATGCCACTGTTTGCTTTCATCATTATGATCTGTAGATAAACAAATTTCCTTCAATAATGAATTATAAAAAATGTAAATTCTGTAGAGTTGTGATAATGATTTTTACGTCCCTTGAGAGACCAATGCCAGTAAATGGCGAGAGCAAACAGTGCGTGAACGGCCTGTCATAGTTATGTCCAAATTCCTTGTACTTCATAGAAGAACAGAGCCATTAGGCTAATGGCACTGAAATGGACTATCCATTTTTTCATTCGTTTACTGTTATATAAGTCTTTGATTTTGTATATTGTGTTATTGATTTTCATGATGATTTTCGGAAATAAACAAACACATCAGTCGATCATAGTCTTTGTGAAACACCCCCAGGTGAAGTAAGTGATGGTTATACCTGCAGTCATGGGAAAAATCCCTTGTAATGCTTTCAGCACTCCGGGACAACTTTGCTGTAGCCAGGGTAAGAGAGGTACTATGTAAACCCATTTAAAAATCCTTCGGAAGAGACTATACGGGCTCGAAGTGTAGCTATCACTCATCTTTAATTTTGTTCATCACAGGACGTATTTCTCCAAAATGGCGTCTGGTCGCTACGCAAAGCGGTTGCTGAGGGAAAAAACGAAACTTACGCTTGCTGCGAGTCTCCCTACTCCCAAATCGTATACGAGCTAATACTCGAGAGAGCTTACGGGTTCTACGTGCTCAACATTGTTCTTCCCAGTGGCCTTCTCGCCTTCGTCAACTGCCTCGTCTTTCTCCTCCCGGCGGAGTCGGGGGAACGACTCCAGTTTGCCGTGTCCAACCTCCTGGCCGCCATCTTGTTTCAGCAGCTCATCGGCGGTATCATGCCGCCTCTTGGCGATGAATTGCCTCTTCTAGGTAATCATCATGATATCATGAACAAAAATAAAGATAAATATCGCAATGACGGTATCAGTAGATAAGCATATAACTAGGAATATGTATATACATATTGCGTTGATTAACACTTCTAATGTCGGGTTATTGTTTTTTTGTTTATTCATATATTTATCAATAAATTATCAATAAAAAAAGTCCCCAAAACCCAAGAAACAAACAAATCGTTTTTTTTTAAATTCTACATGCGATAGACCCTCATTCATACGGCCACGATATATTGTAGGACTACTGTTAGGTATTTGTATTTGAGTGTAATGAATTATCGTTTACCATCAATCGCAATTCTAATGTTAACTTTGTTTGAATGCCGATGAAATTACATAAGCATATTCATAATAAGAGATTAAAATGTATTTCTACATTGTATTTCAACTTCCTGATTCTAATGTATTTGTACAATTATTGAATATTGCTACTCTCTTTGTTTTCAATTTTCTTTTAAAAAAAATGTAAACCTAACACCATTTTGCCATCCTGCTGCAAAGATATGTTATTATAATTCTTGAATCTTGATGTTTTTTGTGGTTTAATACCCAGGTATGTTCTTCGTCTACATGATCCTAACAAACTGTTTCGTCCTTGGTCTGAGTATCTGCATCTTGCGGTTCTACCACCAGCGAGGGGACAAGGCAGTGCCCATGTTTCTCCGTCGGATATGCCTCTTAAAGAGGGACAATGAGAAAACGTCGTTGAAACGCCATGCTAATCTTAAGGTATATGGGGTCATCATGGGCAAATCGAGGGGGCCGAAACACCCCTCATATATTGTGGAAAAGGGGGAAACTAAAACAAAAAAGAAAGAAAAGGGGGTAGAAAGAAGGAAAAGGGGCACAATAGATTTAGAGGTAATTTCAAGATGGGACCCCGGTCATGGTATAATGATATCATATTCATAACTGCGTAGAAAATCGAAAAACTACCCNCGCTCCTCCTTTCCGGCTTTCAGTCAATGAAAAGTATAATAAGGAGAAGGTTTTGTAATGAGAACAACGTTACGCGTTTAAGGTATGGTATGTCGCGGATTCAGGATTCTATGGACACGGGTGGGGTGCAATATTATTTATCCCAATTTGATTTCGATTTCCAATCATAAATATCTTGATAAATAAGACAGACGATTGGCTTGTAAAAGTCATGGGGTTCCTGAATGACATGCAAGTTTATAATTGCACCATGAGCTATATTCAGGATTTTGTTTCAGAATCAGAGACAAAGTGAGACAATCCCTTTAACCTGACGTAACAATACCCCATTCCATTTTGATTCCCCCTCCATGCAGAATAGTGTCTTCTCCGTGGAGGAACCCCACGCCGACTTCCTGGGCGAGACGAAGATGGATTCCCTACCATCATCGTCATCGCAAAACGCCGAGTCGCTCCGATTAAGATCCAACCCCCACACTGCCGACGTCAACGACGTCCACTGCGAGTCGATGACCCGGACATCGCCCTGGGAGAGGAGAACTTCAATCAGTACAAGATTGCTGTTGGAGCGGAATAGGAACGAATGGCAACAGGCCTCGCGTATCTTAGACATCTATCTATTTCTGTTCATCGTTTTTCTGACGGTCGCCGTCGTCGTTGTCATAGTGATATTATTTGTTACCCGGTGACGAAATGCAGGTTGAGCAGTGACTTTAATGCCCACCGTCCTTGCGATGAGGCCACTCCTCTGCCCTTCAAAGTCCAAATATTGTTGTAGTGATTACAAATATAGTCAAACCTTTCTCCTAAGCCCTCCAGAAGGAAACAGGAAAATGGCCATTGTAGACAGGTTGTCTTTCGAGACGGGGTTTTCAGCACACACTTCCTTCTAGAGAGAGGCAATAAGGGTGGCAAAAGAGACAAATTTTACTGTTAAATGATTTCTATAACTACATTTCATTTTGAATATATGACATCTTTATAAATGACTCTGAACTTATAAATAAACGTCTACTTTGACGAAATGTTACCATACACTTGTTAAGCTTGATTTTAAATGTCGGGTTGATAATGATAGAAGCTGACTAAAATGACATTTAAGTAATTTATTATGCTTAGATGGTTCGTTAGGACCTGTAAAATATTTATTAAAAAACTAACAAAAACTCGCTGGAAATCTAGTTTATTGTAAAGAACAACTTGTGAGGCCAGTCCTTGTGTTACGTGTATAGAGAATGGTTATCTAAAGTACAAGCTCGATTTCCTTTACTTTCTATGCACTCTACCAGTCCACTCAGCTACTATGCTTTTCTTTTTTTTTTTAAAATGGCAGAAATTGATTCATTTGTAATGTATGTGTATTTCAATTCTTTGAGAATGTATTGCCCTTCTCAAAGTGACTCAATTATTTCAATGATTTATTGAATAAGGTGCAAGTCAGTTAATAGCTTGTCTACCGCTATATCTGAAAAAAAAAATCGTTTTGAAATGAAGATCTCCACATTTTAATCAGACGGATTATTTTTTCTCTAACAATAACCAAAAAAAAAAAGAAGATAAAAACAAAAATATTTAGATTGAAACGTAATTCTTTCTTGTACGGGTAACCAGTGAAGACGTGACAACATAGGCGTAATGGGATCCCTCTCTCTCTTGTTTCGCAGCGATCTATTTTCTTTAAAAATATCTTTCTCAGGTAAGCCAATATGGAAAGCAATGCAGAAATTCATCCTCAAAAACACAGACACTGTGTATAAACAAAGTGACCTTCGCCGAGATGTGTGTTTATAATATAATTCACTAAATGAATAAAATATATGCGTACGTTCTTTTGTAACAAAAGATTGCGATATACAGTCAAACCTTTCTATAGCGACCACCCAAATGACACACAAAACGTGGCCTTTGTAGACGGGTTCCTTTGGTACATGTTTCAATGAGAAACCATTTTCAAGGGAAACACAAAATGTGGTCTTTGTGGACAGGTGGTCTTTATATACAGGTGGTCAATAAAGCAGGTTTGACGGTAGTAACTTGTGTTAATGGCGTACTTTTATGGCTGCTGCATTATTTTTGTTTACTGCAAGCTAACAATAAGTCATAGTTTTAGATATCATATGATAAGAATTATTGGTCGAGAATAATATATCAATGGATTTCTATAACCGTGCATATGTGTATATTATTTGTAAATATTGTCATGAGAGAATTATTATTATACATTGTTGTGATTTATACTGATACGGTTTGTCGGCGTCGTTATCTCCTTTAATTTGTCAATTTTTATATCATTTACTCTCGATTTTAACTCATGATATGTGGTGCAAATATGTTCAATTATTAAAATACAAACACGCTAGTTCACAGGAATACGAATCGATAAATGTTTATCAGATTCATTTGTATTCCCGTTCAAATAACTTACATATATCACTTAGAAATTATTAAGATTATTACGATTGCAAATAATTTGATTATCCATTGTATCTAATCAACCATCATGTTAACATTTGATTGTCTCGTTAAATATGTTGAAAACCTTTACTAACTAGTCAACGTTTTTATTCAATAAAAAAAGAAACAGAAAATTGATAATTGGCATAATATCCAGAAATTGACAAATGGGAAAGGGTGGAAAGAATTGTTTAGAGTTGGGGAGGCGGGATATCATGGGGCAGCCCCGTTGAATCACCGAAAGGGCACTGGCNACGCCACTTTTATTGAACTTCTTTCTTTAAATCTATCATACATACTGTTTTAGAAAATGTGTTTGAAAGTAACGGGGAAAAAAAGATTACCGTACTTCATGATAAAAAAAAAATAACATTTCCTTTCCATTGCAACTTAACTTACAAACTTGTGTTTAAAATTTGTGATGAAAAAATGTTATAAGTTCTTATACTAATCTTTGATTATAATAATAATAATAATATTTCATTCTTATATAGCGCACGTATCGACCTTACAAGGTCCTAATCCTCAAGGCGCTCACAGCATTTAAGGAATTCCTTCCTACTGGTACCCATTTAACACCTGTGTGGAGAGTGGCAAGTGTACATTAATGTCTTGCCAAAGGACATTAGTGCCGCGGCGGGAATCGAACCGCTGACCTTGTGATTCACAGTCCGACGACTTATTAGTTTTTATTGTATTGAGGGCCCATACCAAACGCATTATTGTTTACTCACATGCCTCAAACTATCAAATAAAACGTTTGGTAAAGTATCTGTGTATGTTAAATCCATTTCAAATGTTTATCTCTTGTCTTCCAGGCGCTTAGAAATATTCAAACTTGATATTTTGTGTTTGTTGATATAACATTTCGATATGTATGATTCAGTCATTGCGAATTTATGCTCTATATCCATTAATCATACTGGAGAAAAAAAAACTGATTACAAGGACACTACGGAATGCAGCTACACGTATTTACATGTATATTAGATAATCGATAATATTTTTTGTAGCGCTCACACTTTTCTTGTAGATGGTTTGTATTACAAAACTTTATCATCATGATTCAACACTGTAGATCTTATCTAATTTGATGTTCAAAATATGATATTGCCTCAATAAAATAGTACTGACTTATCAATAAAATAAAAGTAAAAGTAGCAGTGTTTTATGAAGTTACATGTTTTGAAAGAAATTGCTCGTTATAATCTATTTGAACATAATTACAAACGAAAAAAATTAGTGAATAAAGTTATGATATATCATGATATTGAAACATTGTTTCACTCTATAGAGATTCTACTACTCATATTTTTTAATTTGTAAATTCACGATGCTGGTGTCATGCAATGTTTATCAAGGATATGCATTTATACACATGTAATCATTTTATTATTATCTGTAATGTTCGTTTACCAGCTGAGCACCCATTGTACAATAATTTAAGTACGTGTACTTTTGTCTACACTGATGTGAGTAAGGAAGGGACAATATAAACATCATCACCGCATGTATGTTTTTTCTTTCCCTTTTTATTTTTTGATTCATTTAAATTGTTCACCAATCTCCGTCTTCTATTCAATACCACATATTATTTCACCGGGGCCTACACCTTTGCAAGCTTGCTTTCATGTAGGTCCCATCATATTTCTCTCAGTTAAAGCAGTACTCTATATTCACCACTTATCTTTATGTTATTTATTTTGTGTTATCGATTGTTATTTTATCAGAAAAACACAAACTTGCACTTTTTTAAATGTATATGTAACATAAGAAATATGAAAAAAAAAATGAAATGAAATGAAACTGAAAATATTTCAGTTACAATTGATTTTTTCTCCTTGCACCCACTCTGATCTCTCTTTCTTTCTCTCTTCCCCCTCTTCCCCTCTCCATGTTTTATATCATTTCCTTTCTGCTTTGTTTTATTCTCTATTACATTTAAACAAAATCTAATCTCTTTTCTTTATTTTTAATTGAGTTCTCGATTCTGGCAAGAAATCTATATTTTCAAAACTAATGTGGACATAATGTCTTCGTTCATTCTTTTGTCGGCATTTCAAAGAATAAGACTTAATAAACTCCTACAGAGAGAATGAAATTGATTACGTGGGTCCTTATACCATAAACCTATACTACTCAACCATGCTCATAATTTTCCTTTTATGCATCGTCATACAAATTATGTGATAAACTCGCTCTAAAAAACTTGAACAGGGTAACATAATCGGTCAAATCCATGATGGAAATGATACATGCGTCTTGTTCCCTTGTTTTCACGAAAATGAAATGACATAGTTTCCGAAAACTAGACTTGACATAGAAAATTGGAAGGAATGACAAGTTTTCAACTCTACTTAATGCGGAGAGTGTTGGAATATTCCTACAGCATGTGAAGGATGGAAAGACATAAAGAGAGAGAGAGAGACAGGGAGAGAGAGAGAGAGAGAGAGAGAGATGTGTGAGTGTGTGCGTGATTGTGTGCGTGATAGAAAGATGGATAGACAGAGACAAGGAAAAAGATACATGTAAATATAAAGAAAGAGCGGGAGAGAGATAGACAGAGAGACAATGAGATAGAGAGAGAGAGGAACAGAGACAGAAGAGAGAGATGGAGAAAGAGACACAGAAAGAGAGAGGGAAAGTGACATAAACAGAGAGAGAGGGGGAGGGGAGGGGTAAATATGAGCATGTTATGTGAGATAATGAGAGAAAAATGACGATCGAAGGGGCAGAGAGAGAGAGAGAGAGAGAGATACAAGACGAGACATGGTAAATGGGAGGGAAAAGGGTTTTGAGAGAGAAAGAGAGTTAAACAGATAGGCAGACGAAACAAAAATCCATAAAAATCAGAGGTAGACGATGACACTCAGCTAGGAAAGATAAAACCAACCAGGAATAATTCTACATTATTTTTCTTTCATAATACATGTACCAAGAAGAAGAAAAAAGTGTCAAAAGGAAACCACATCCGAAAGAGAGGAGACTTTGGGAAATTTAATTTTAAACGGACTACTCCCCGAACGGACCGAGCAATGAATCGATGAATTCCCATCTCCCCAATCATGCCACTCAGGTAGTAAATCATGCCATCCATTTTTACGTCTTTCGGTGGTAAGGCAACGCGTCATGTTTTTCCCTCGAGTTTAAGGAGAAAGTCAAGATCTGGTCATGTGATTGCATTGTGAAAGAAACTGCGTGAAAGCGATTGGAAGACGTTGATAAGATAGCACATAAGCATTGGTGTATACTGTGAGGTTTTGTAATCATCAAAATTACAAGAAATTGCTCAGTCTTGTTAAAAGGCACACGCACTGTGAACAGAATTGTATACATGGGACTGCACAGAGATAGGTGGAATGAAAGTGTTGTCTACAACCTTTAGCCGTCTCTTTGCATATTTCCAACATGAGGGTATTTAAAGAGCCACCCTTCTCAGGGGTCATTCTTGTTTTATCATACTCCTCTACACTTACTAAAACAATTATATAGAATGACAAAGATTACATATCATTTTCACCTAAAACTAAACTAAACTAAAACAATTCTCTTTAAACACTCTCTCTAACCATCATCTATGCATCGTTTCATGCATGCATATCCGTAAAGGTCATTCATTTTAAAGGGATAGTTGAGTCCTGTTGCAGAGGGCGCTACACAAAATATTTTTTTGTGAGACAATGAAAAACTGAGTGTCAAATTTGAAAGGACATACAATTTAAATGAAGAAAAAAAATATCATCTTTGTTTGATCAAAATTAGTTCAGAGACGGCTCAAATATCCATCGACTTTAATATTTGTGTACCACCACGAATATTCGATAATTTGAAAAAGACGTTGAAAAAATGAAATAGCGCTTTTTACGTTGTATTTCGGCCAATGCCGATGTTGGCTTTTTTGTGGCTTTTTCGTTCTGGTTACCTTAAGCCCAACCAGCCGGCCCATGTATTTTTATTATACATTAATTAATTAATAAACGGTCACTGTATTTTTTGAAAGTGGAGCTGAATCGGTATGATCGCATTGGCTAAATTTCACACATTTTGAGGGTCTAAAATTACCTTCATAGCACTTTGAAGGCAATTGCGGTCTGAAAACAGAACTCATCTGTCCCTTTAAGGTAAAATTGCATTTCTTTGAATTCATCAAACGGGTAGCAAAGAAATATCGTGTATGAAAAGCATCTTCTTGATCATTTTGAATGATTCCTAGAATCAGAGCCGTTTCAGGGGGAGGGGGGGGGGTCCAGTAATTGCAAGTTTCCTGAGCATCATCGGGGAGGGGGGGGGGAGGCACCATGCAACCGGATAAATGAAATTCCAATAAAAAAAACGCAGAGTCGGTGGGTAGGGGTGTTGTCGTCTTCATTTATCCTTCTTTCAACCATTTTTGCCATTTGTTTGAGGGTACGCGCGCCACCATATCATGAAAATGAAAGAAATCAATCACGATTCAGTGAACATTTAATGTCTATATTATTGTCTTTCCTTGAAAGCCCACTCGTGCATAAATACAATAGTATCACATAGGAAATTAAGACAAAATTTCATTAAAGAAATATGCACACACATATGGGTGTATCTACATGTATGTATGTATAAAGATACAGTTAGACAAAAACGTTGATAATTGATGCTTTAAATTTCAACCCACCTGGAGAGCACAACTTTTTAGTAAAATTGAGCAATTACCTGGAGAGCCTCAGAGTAAAATGCTGATCAGATTCTGTTGTGATCATAAGAGAATGATTGAGAGAGATAGCAAGAGAGAGAGAGAGAGAGAGAGAGAGAGCTAGTAAGAGAGAGAAAGAGAGAGATGGAGGGAGACGGAGAAGAAAGAAAATAGAATTTGATAATAACAATTTAACCAATAGTTAATTCATGAGCAATCCATTCTGCGAATTTTACTCAGAAACGCAGAAATTGTGTTGAAACGCTAATGAAAGGCTTTATAAAGCTGAAGTGCATTAAGTTAATGGATCCATGCCGAAAAAGCTATTAATTTTTGAAAATGTTGAGTTCCGGTTTATTAAAGTGAAAGATAATTTGTGAAAAATGATATCCATATATGCTTGTAGTAATTTTCGTTGTCATACAAAACAATTGACTGATTTTCGGTATCATTTTATTAATAACTTTATCATTATTGTTTATTTGTAACTACTAATCATAATACACTTTACTAACTCCTCTTTATTACTAAAGCAAACATTCAGAATAACTTTCAGACACTCTTCTTCTCTTACAGCACATTCTCAGTACCTGATCAGTACTCCAAACGACTTGTACTCGTAGCTATGCTTCGCTTAATAACGTATACTAATCATAGAGGGTTCTTGTATTGCGCTCAGCTGCATGTCTGTCAGACTTGACAGTCCAGGGGGTGTTTCACAAAGACTAAGATCGACTTTAAGTTGGACTTGAATATGACAGGCAATTCATGCCATCATTTTTCCTCTTACCGTTTACTGGCATGGGTCTCTCAAGGGACGTACAAATCGTGGTCACAAATCTACAGAGTTTACATTTTTTAAAAAGTTGATTATCGCAGGAAAAAATATTATCTAAAGATCATAATTGAGAGACCAATAGTGAAAGCATCCAGTGGCATGAATGACCTGCCATAGTTAAATCCAACTTAAAGTCGATCTTAGTCTCTGTGAAACACCTCTAGGAAGAACAGAGCCATTTTAATAATGGCTCTGAATAGAGCTTTCCAGCCGTTTTTTATTTCTTTATTTGTTTTATTTGTAAATTGTATTCTTGTATATATTGAATTTTTATACGGAAAATAAAACCTAACCAAACCACCCCCACCCCTCCCCCTTTTTGCTCCTCCATAATGTGTCACGTGATCGTTTTAAAACCATGAAAGCTAGCTCGATGAGTTAACGAAGCAATGGCCGACGGTGACCCGTTACGCTATACTCACCACTTATTCCATCATTGAAACAGATTGGAGCACACTAGGGAAGAACACACACATGAAATACAAAAAAAAATTGAGAGAGAGCTAACACGGCACATGGAGAAACATGTCTTCTTTATTGTATATCAGAAGTACTTCAGCGTACGGAAAATCAATTTGCCCGTAAAAAAGCAATCGAAGTGAATGACTATTTAAAGTACCTTCTGTCGATTCAAGTGCAATTACAAATGCTTTTAAAACGTGATGTTAGACTTTGGAGTACTGTTAATATGAAGAAACATGTTGTTGAATAATGTTTAAACGGTAGAATAGACGAAAAATACCTCACAATTCATTAAGCATGAAAATGAGAAAAAACAGGAAGATAGGTAAAAACAAATATAGAATATCTCGGTGAATACAACAAAATTACGAATCCCCTTGATACTTATATCATTAAAGATCCTATCCGATGAAAATTCAACTTTTTATCAATGGAAAGCTGAATGAACATAGAATACAAATGTAAAGGAATTCAAAAATATTTTCCCTTTCAGTATTGCATAAAAGCGAATCAAAACCTTATTTTCCGCATCTCTCCAAGTTACAGTGACGACATAACATGTGCACCGATCGGCCCGCCTATATAGCTGAGGCGATGAGCCGTGCTTAATTAATGCAAAGTCATTGTGAATATGCGTACTCCACATAAGATGATGTCATCAATTCAACTCCCGATTTTCAAAGTTTTAGATTTCGAGTTTTCAGAGAGCTGTTACTCGTCTGACAGGCACTAAAGTAACATATAAATGGTATTAGTGTAATCTATGGCTTGTTAGCTTTCCTTTTATATATAATTCATCTATTTCATTTTTCACTTCGGACAGGGTCTTTAACTATGACATTTTCACGCAAATCAGACTATCCCTCATACGGTGGAGGGGTGGGGGGACATTTACAATCGAATCGAATGGTGAAGGAGGAAAGAGAGATGAGGAGAAGGAGAGAAATTTCTACTGCACCTCTCACATGCTCCCCGATAGAAAACCTTGTTATATATAAGATCAATCATCGGTGCGCCCCCTCCCCCATTCTAGCTAAATCCGTACTACGCCACTCCTATAGTCTGTGCTTTCACCTTTATCACCTTAATCTAATCTACCATCTTGGTTACCACCTACTCCAATCTTCAATCACATTATGTACACTTACAAAACATTGAGATACAGGGACAATTATACTCCTGGGCCACATTTCACAAAGCTTGTCATCAGTGACAAATGACAGTTTTTGTTAGAAGCTAGCGAAATACTTGCTTCTGATTGGTTATCGGCAGATTTATCACTGATTTTTGTCATTTTTTATCGAAAAAAAGGCTTTGACCAACGGGTCCCAGGGAACTCCAACGAGAATATTCAGATGAAAGATAAATGAGATGTGTTCACCAACGGGACAGAATGTCTTCATGTGGCCCTGCGAGAGAAAGGGGGGGGGGGCGAAATCAAGGGCGGCTGTGGTTTTTTACATTTTATAGAGGGGGTCTAATAAATTTGAAAACATTATGATGAGCAAAAAAATATCGTTATTGAGAAATACAAAGTTCTGACATGCAAGGGAGGGCGAAAAAGGGTTAGCATATTGTTTATTTATTTATTTATTTGTTATTTCATTCATTTATTTATTTCATTTAAAAAACATAAAAAAAGAAAATCATTTTTTTATTATTATCATCATTATTTATTTATTTATTTATTATTATTTCTATCATTATTATAATTATCATCTTCTTTGCGGGGGTAGTTAATTAACACCCCAAAAGTCTATGACAAGCAGAAATAAAGAGTTCCATACCCCTGACCCCCCGATCCACCCCTCAGAGTGACACTCCGATCGAGCCCATTGAAAACCCTAGTGAATGCGTCATTGCTGTCGCCATACTCTTTCAATTATGTCAGTGCATTGAGAACACGGGTGACCTTTTCGTCGTTGGAAAATAGGTCCGACTTCCCTGTGCAAAATGCCCCTGATCTGTATTAATGACCTGAAGAAAGTGCTCTTGATCAAAACCATGTGAACCATATTTACACGACTCCATCACTGGCCGTTTGTTGCAAAACGGGTAAATTTTCAATCAATTATGCTACATAGATAAATCAAGACATGCAATTTTCATTCTTGTTGTCACGGGTTACACATAAGTGCCTTTTAATCAAACTCCTTGGATAACTCGCAACAGAAATTGAAAAAGCACTTTATTTTATTACTGTTTCCAGGGTGTTCACCAAATTATTCTTCTCTGTATTGGTATCAGTACGACACTGGTAAACGGAATTTTGGTTTAAGTGTGACACTTGTAAACAGAATTTTTTTAAGAATTTAAATCACCGAAGGAAGAATAATTATGTTTCTGCATTAAAGGTTTTCGATGGTTAATTAGTTCGCAAACAGATTCGGACACGCTCGACAGCTTGTCAAAGTTGACAGCATTTCGGTAATTGAAAACACTTCAGGCCGCAAAGCTCTAGGCCTTGGCGCCTTCAGCTCACACGCTGGACGTCTTTGGGATAAAAGAAGAAGAAAGAAGGGGGAACAATTCAAGACGTCTTACGTTTGAAAGAATATCTGCAGGATAGGATTTATGCAGTCTATGGGATGAAAACAAATAAAAGCTTTTGCCTGATCTTCTCTTCTTCTTCTATTTTTCTCCTTCTTTATCTCCTTTTCCCATGCCTTTCGACCCCTCTCTTTCTCCCTCTCCTTCTCACTCCCTTTCTTGCCTCCTCCTTTCCTCTCCATCTAATTTGAGAAAGTATTCAGTGATCAATTACTCTCTTGTCAAGACTTAATTAGACTTTTACCACTGTAAACTGACACTTAAACGGTCTTGCGTTTGGCATTAGTAAAGCCCTTCCGTATACTATTTGTGACCAATAAGAAGAACCAGGGTTGAATGTTTTATTTTCTGATATAATGACAAACATCCATCAAAATACAAATCAGTCACATAATATAATCAAACAATTTTTTTTAGCGCCAGCAACCGTTATAAGCGCATAATTTCAAATAATAAAGCCTACCACGAAGCAACTTTTTACCTAGCAAATGTAGATTAACGTCTTGCCAAAGGACATTTGATGTTGCCGTGCGGCCGTGCCTGGCCTTGAACCCCAAACTTGCATAGCTACTGTCAAGTTTTTTAACCACTCGACTACGACACCTCTACCCTTCCTACACCTGGATTAAGAGACAACGTATGATACAAGTGCAATGAGTAATATAGCATCAAATACCGGGCTGAGATTCGACCCTGCAACCTTCTGGTAGAAAGCCAAGAGAACAAACCACTTTTCCTACAAGCACAGTCTTCTTCTCACGGTTTTATCCAAATGTCAACACTTAAATATGCGTGTCACCATTGCTGTCACCAACGTTGACGTTTGAAAGGTCAGGGATTTTAATCGATAACATGACATTTCATCCTCGCCTTTTCATAATGCATCTGTCCCCCTCAGATTAAATGAGGGGGAAAAGCTATAGAATTCATGGGCCTCTTTTTATACTTTGAACTTGATAAAACTTTAAAGAAATTTTGATCTGTACTCTAAATCAATAATATCAATATAAAGCCATGTAGTTTCGGTTCAGTTCATGTATGGACTTTCTACAATCTGATAATCATGGATTTTGGAAGCAAAACAATGTAACTTATGCTTGTGTTCAAGGTGACCTATAATATTACATTATTACTTATGAATATGGTATTCACTCATGTCACTCATTCACTCATTATTATTTATTATGGTACGTACTTTATTTTCATATAGTCTAATTTTATTTCAAATATAATGTAATATATGTAATATCCTATCAGAATGTCAGCTCAGAGAGTTAGATTGGTACAGAGAGAGAGAGAGAGAGAGTTTACTTGTTCCCATCGTTCAATTTCCTCAAGATGATAACAAACAATCTATATAAACATACTGTACGTGTTCATAGGCGTACCGTCGTCTCTCTCTCTCTCTCTCTCTCTCTCTCTCTCTGTATCTATGTATGTTTATATATATATATAAAAGTGCGAGAATTCTCAACTCTGACATGACAACGGGTGTTCCAGAATATGTAGGCGTGAAGAAAATGGTCTCTCTCTCTCTCACTCACTCGCTCTTTCTCCCTTTCTCCTTTCTCTGTCTTCTCCATTCGATGAAAGGGGGTGGGGTGGGGACATGTGCCCTTTTCATCACCCGGGTAACTACGCCACTGTTCGTCCTTTTCCTCCAGGTAATTCTTTGGGTTTGATGAGTGACATGAACTTAGCTGGCAAGCTCCTTGCCCTTCTTGCATTTTATTGATATAAAGAGAAGGTTGAGTACATATTTCTGTGTACAGTGCTTGTAACTGTACCAAGACTGGGCCAAATTTCTTATCATGTTGATGTTTCCAGAACCTTGCAGTACACACCAATACTTATATGCTAGATGTTCTACCTTTTCTGATCGATTCCACACCGTTTCTTTCACAATGCAATCGCATGACCAGAACCCAACCTTATCTTTAATTAGACTAAAGGAAATTACGCCCCCTGGGCTAACGAAATATATACAGGTGAAATAAATACCTCTACTGCTAGAGGCTGCATACACAGTGAGACCGGATACTAGACAGCACATGCTGATGGACACCACTCGAGCACTTTTAGAAAGAGATACTTTTAGCCAAGGCAAGACCTAGAGGGGCATATTGCCCCCCCCCCCAAAAAAAAAAAAAAAAAAAATACTTTGGCATGAATTCTCTTTACATGAGAATTTCAGATTACAATCTCAATGTATCATTTTGCATTTTAATAAGATTCTCTACAATTTTAATTCCTCCGTAGAAAAAAAAAAGACGGCGACCCAATTAAAAAAAAAAGAGAAACAGCTAGGTAATCCTAACAGGCTTAAAACGAAAAATGAATGTGTTTAAAACTAATGAAACTAATGAAACTAATAGAAGGGGCCTTCAAAGGTTAAGTTATAAAACAGTGACCGATCTCCCTTCTGTCTCTGTCTCTCTCTCTCTCTGTCTCTCTTACTCTCTGTTTCTCTCTGACATTCTGCCCCCCCCCTCTCTCTCATCTCTCTCGTTATTTCCGTGGAAAAGTCGATTACCCACTGTATCCCCAACTGAAAAACACTTAAAGGAAGGATTTAGGTGAAGCGATTTTATTATTCTGAAAAACGTTTGCTCGCTCAAAAATAGCCAACGATCGACGAAAGAAATGTTTGTATCCTGAAAATTTTGATCGCTTGAAGCGCATGTAATATCCACCGGCATTTCTTTTGGCGGCATTATATGAAATACAGTGCCCCCTAATCTAATGCATGACTAGAAATTAAAAAGAAAAAGAAAGAGAGAGAGAGAGAGAAAGAGAGAGAGTGGTGGAGAAAGTGAGAGAGGAAGGCAACTTGCAAAAGAAAGCATGGTGCCCTTTCATTTTATTTCTAGTTCATCCGCTTAGAATTCTCGACCCATGGTACCAGTGCCCCTCATTGTTATTGTTTCACAATCGGATGACATGACTAACGATCTGGTTTTAGTATCGAAATATCATCCTTGCAGATTTCAGCTGGTAGCTTACTAAATTGGGTGGTATGATTAGAGATAATGGCGATTAAAGTCACAATGACATTTGCCAAAGCGTAGATACTGCTGATTAAAGTCACAATGACATTATGTCAAAGCGCAATATATAGATGGCACTATGAACAATTTTGTAAAAAGGCTTTGTGAAACGGGTCCCTGGAGTTACTTTGATGGCGCAATGAAAACGCATTTCGCGTGCAACCGGCATTAATGATTGAAAAGACAGGTGTTGTACTGGAGAAGTTATAACACATTAGAGTTAATCTCTACATTATAGCCAGTAGCTTAGCTTGAATAGTGGGAACTAGGGCAATCGACGATAAATAAAAATGATAAATGTGCGGCTGTATAGAGATCATCGTTATTTATTTCGCACACCTCTTTTATATCGTAATCAACGGTCATTAATTGACATGTTGGGAGAATCGGTTAGTGTCATACCATCTTTTATTTTAGTTATCAAAGTGTCAAAAATGACGAAAAAACACGCCAAAAATACAAATAGCGAAAACTTCATTAAGAAATTAAATTACACTTATAAAATAAGAATAGCGCTTAATACAAGGGATGTTCTTACATGTCTAAACACAGTAAGCCTATATACCGGTGACATCGGTTTTACCCGAGGTAATTCATTAGGTGCTCTGGCATTCGAAGTAATCTATTCCTACCGGGTACCTGTTAATATATCACTTGGGTGGAGAGTGTCAAATGATGTACATTACTGTCTTGACAAAGCACACTATCCATTATACCACCACAACACTAAAATAAGTTAAACCTTAGTAAATAACTCTTTTAACGCATCAACATATATTCGTGTTGCTTGAAACTTTCCAGCTTTCCAGCTTTACAAACAGTTCAACCACCCCATTTTTACTTTAATTTGTAAAAAGGTAGTTTGTAGAGCGCTACGTATATGGTTGATTTCACGATCGAGAAGAACTTTAATTACACCGGCCGATTATAAGCAATGAAGCATGTCGGGGTGTCCCGTTCATGATAATATTTTTTTCTCTG
>BEXV01003656.1:17494-34939 GCA_003118195.1 Hemicentrotus pulcherrimus | reverse complement strand
GGGGGGGGGAAGGAGTACATGAGATCCTGTATAGGGACTAGAGTCTAGTCCCTATACAGGTTACAATTAAAAGTAGTTTCATAAGATATTGCCCAGGCCAGAAGGGCTACATGTATAGCTGCATCATGCATTAATGAGCGAAAAAACAGACACAGTCACATAAAGAAGGGCTCGATTCTAGATTTTACTCATGAAATTTCATTTATGGAAACTTTATTAATATAGGGTATATGCTTTATACAAAGTCGGGAGGGGTCAAGCTTATCCCTGTGGTTAATAAAGAGGCATTGACATTTAAGCTGCCTTCGTTGTGAGTGGGGGAGGGGGGGGGTGGCATTTTACCCCTGTTTTTGGTAAGATCAAGCACCAACATATGTAATCCGATGGCAAATTTACATATAGTATGGCGGCTTGGCTGCATTGCTGATTTATATAAATACATGGATTGATGTGCTTTTCATGAAAAGGGAGCACTGGGAGGAAGAATGTAAAGGGACCAAAAACAAAACAATAACCCCCTAAAAAGCACTTTGATCATATGTACCGGTAACATGTTGTCTTCCTTCTACTTCAGTGAATAGAATGGCGATACTGGAAGACCTGCAGGAGAAGAAGAAAAGAATGAGTGCCAGGATGCAATCCACTGGACCAGGAGGAGGGTAGGTCAATGTTGTGCTACAATGTCATACTCCAATGACATTGATAAGACAGATACTATAGAGTACCAAAGCTGTGACATCAAAATCTATTTTTAGAATTTCTCAATTTGAACTTCATTTTCCAAAAGAGCATAAAAAATTATGTCCAAATATTGAAAATCAAGTGGCTAAGATATAACCATCCAAATAAATAGAGTTCAATAGGAAATAACTGTTATTTTGCGCTGGTTCATAACATTACAAAACAGCAAAATAACAGTGATTTCCCACAATTGAAATCTTATTTATTTGGATGGTCATATCTATCCAAATTTAGCCAATACTTAACATGTTCAATTGGTTTTCAACTTATGGACATTGTTCTTTATGCTCTCTCGAAAAATGAAGTTCTAAATTGGAAACTCTACAAATAGTTTTTTGACGACGTCACACTTGACTTCTCTATACCAACAACAGATCAAACAAAATTATTTTCCAAGAATCTGTCAGTTTGGATTCGGCTTGGAGATGGTTTGTGACTTAGGTACTATAGGAAAACACATTTGTAAAAGAGTGCATGTATAGGAAGTAGGTTTATTGTATTGAGTATATTTGAATGAACAATTCAGGGAATATCAAACTTTCCGTTTTAAATTATATGTATATAGGCCTAAGAATATTAATTAAAATTTGAACCATGTTATTTGCACTTACGCTTCTATCAATGATTCTTGCTCAGTATAGATGGAAAAGTGTCAAAAACTTTTTTTAAATGGACGTAGAAGCCCCCCCCCCCCCCCCTTCTCCAACTCATAATATTGTGATAAATGCCATTTAAACTTTTACATTAGGATACGCTGACTAATTGACTGCATGTGAACATTTTGTTTTTTATTCTGTTTATTTGTTCTTTCTGTTCTTTTATAAAACTCATTTCTCTTTTAAAAGCAAAAAGACCTTTGGAGGGTTTTTGTTAATATTTATAGCATAACAGAAACAATCTTTGAAATTTGATTTAAATTCTTGAAGTGCCAAGTTAAGTAATGATGATATATTTTCATTCATTTCAGAGCTACAATGCAGATGAAAGACAACGGAATGGGGGTGAGTAGACATTAAGCTACAGTAAACAACTAAATTATTCATAAACTTACCAGATTTTGTATTTTTTCAGGTACAGTGAATGTGAAAAATTAATTTGTCCCGATTTATGTTTCTTCAGAATGTGACATTTATTAAAGATTTCATCTAGAAGTATTCAACCAAGGGCCTAATGTGACTCTCAAAGTCTGGTAATTTGAATTTCAAGGCAGACACAGACAAAAAAAATATATATATATTTTTTTTAAATAGGCAGGTTCCTTATGTACAAGTTTCAATGGAAGCACAATAGTCAAGGGAAACAGAAAATGTAGGCATCATAGACATATCCTTTTCCTATACAGGTGATTTCTAAAACAGGTTGACTGTATATGTGAAATGGAAATATATTTAATCAAAAAACAGTGGAAATAATGTCATAAGTCAGATAGATATGTCCAGAATCGGGATGAGTGCTGACTTGTTCTTCGACTTTTAACTTGCCCTTTACAAATGTACAGTCTCCGATTATAATTTTGTTATTGTTATTATTTCAGTTGATGCGAGACCCACAAGAAGCTCAGATGTCTGCTAATAAACAACAACAAGCTTTGCAGGTAAATTTCATTATGTTTTTTAAAAATATGGATCTGTTTAGGTAAAAAAAATAATAGTGCAACTAAGCATGTAATATTACTTGGTATGTAGTCTTCACTGTAGATTGAATTGCTTGAGTTTATCAAAAGAATTAAAAGAAAATTGGTTTGTATTCAATACGTTATTTAAAATTGTGTTCATAACTTTCAGATAAGTAGGTAAATAAGTTTTAACCTGATGTTGAAATTCTGAATGTTTAAAGGCACAAGATGGTATTTTTTGTTGTTGCAATTTTTCATTTTTCTTGTTTTCATTTTTTGGAAGACAATATGATTTACATTGCCGAACAGTTTCTAAGATGGTTCAAGATTAATGTTTGAACCTGTTAAGTATAACATTAATGGAAACAATCAATATTTTCATTTTACATCGCCAGCTCTTGTCAGTCTGACTTTTCCCCCCTTTTAATATATGTGTACTGAACTGTTTACTCTTCTTCCATTTTTGCCCTTTCTTTTCTCTCTCCTCACCCTGCAGCACGCTCACACCAACTCCTCAGCGTATTTCATCACCCAAGATTCATCGTTTGGAAACCTCATCCTACCGGTAATACCAAGGATACCACCCCCTGTAGAATGATGTACGCCTTAGCATCAAAACACTCATGCACCATCAAAATAGACATCATTGCCAATTTGATGTACTGCATGTTTAAAGGATCAACAAGCATATTTTTTTACTCAGGTGCGCAACACAAAGACATTGCTATGCTGAATATATTGGATCATTGGAGAGACATTTCTTCAGAATCACCAATGCTAAATTTGTATTTTCAAATAATGATTCTAAATTGACTGATGAAACATAGATGATAATGTAACTGTACCATGCTCACGTTCTCTGCTCGAATTAATAAGTACATTATAAAATAATAACACATTAGGGGGTTGTTTCACAAAGATCTTAAGTTGAACTTATCTCTAAGTTAGCCTTAACAATTATGGGAAGCCGTTAGCATCTTTGAAAATATTTTGTAAAGGTTATTTGAAAAAGACATAAAATGTTGATTCAAATCATTCATATTTTCTATTTTCAAGGAGATTTCATCTTCTTGATGTGGAATTTATAAAAAGTCTAAAATACTTGAATTTTTGCTTCAATTTTTTTACTTGAAAATATTGTATTTTAAGGCTACAAATGGCTCTTCATAATGTCTAAGTCCAACCTAGTGTTAGAATGTTTTTGAAGCACCCCCCAGTTGTATTTACTTAGGATAATTTTAGTCATGATAGACTTGTTGAAAAAGGTAAATCTTCAATGCTAATCCACCACCAAGCTATCAAGTACTTTGGTCTTTAGAGGCAGGTGGTCTTTTACTTGTCATTTCAATGAGGAACACTCTTCAAGGGAAACAGAAAATGAGGTTGGTATAGACAGTTGGTCTTTCTATGCAGCTGGTTTACTAAATCAGGATGACTGCACAAGTATATAATCTTTACATTAAAAAAATGCATAATTCTTATCATCGATGGACTGACTGGAAATGTCACTAGCTACCGGTAAGTACATTACTCTGGATCAAAAAAGGCAGATGGGAGAATTGATCACTAGATCTTATTCTACTTGAGGCAAGTCTTTGCACGTACCTGTGAAGACAGACTGGGAACTTTGACTACCGGTATTCAGGCTGGCATATTTTAAAGAAGTTGTTAGGGGAGGAGTTAAAATATGCTTAAATCCACCCACTTCAAGATCTTCCCCTTTATTGTTCTGAATCATGCAAAATTTTGCATTTACAGAAACGTTGGGTAGACAATGACATACACACAATTTTTCAGGAATACTGTTATGATACATTGTAATTTTCATGCAAATTCATAATATTTATATTTTTCTATAGTGAATTTGTTTCGCAATATCTCAACTTAATCATGGCCAATCATTCAAATTTTTAGCCATCTTTGCCCACAAGTAAATATGTATAGATCCCATCCACTATCATTCTATGCTCTCCAATATGAAAAGGGTTTAAAATGTTTTGGTGATAAAAAAGAACAGAATGATGTACTGGCAGAGGAAAAAGAGCACATTTAAGACTTGATCATGTATCTCAATGGACAATTTCTCCTATTCTTTTGATCAGCATGCATTAAGGTACATCAACGGATGTACATGGGACTACATACAATGTATATGTGTATTAATGCAAGTGTTGTGAAGAGCCACTTTTGAAAGAATTAGAAGAAATTACCAGTAAAATTTGTATATTTGTAAATAAATGTCATTATTATGAAATGAAATGGATTTTATTAATGTGTTCACAGAGAGCGAAAAAGAGCGAGAAAAGAAAGAAATAAAGAAAAAAGAGGGAGAGAGGGAGTTTGGGTGGCAAAGGGGTGGGAGGAGCAGAGATTATAAAGGGGTGAAACGCAGAGAAGAGACAAAATGTTAGAAAGAGATTAGAAAGTTTGCTTGGGTTAGTACATTGCTGGGAAACTTCAAAATAGAATGTAAGAGGGGATTCTGAAATGTTATGATTAAAAAGTAAAAATTGTCACTTTTTGAGAAAGTTAAAAACTTGGCTGGACTCTGAATGAACAGATTTGATCAAGTGTCAAAATATACTCTATGCTAGCAGATTATAGTTGAACAAAAAGTACACTTGTCCTTTGTTCCAGGACCTTCATGGTCAACTACCTCAACTAATTAAAAGCATAAGTATATTTTTAAAGCATTTAAAGACATTTGTATTGTGCACTATATATAAATTAAATATTATTTTTATCATTAAAGCATGCAAGCAACCATGTCAATGTACAATTACAATAACCTTTCAAGGCTGTTGAGGTCTGTTAATACTAATTATGGCTAGTATAGATGAAATAGAATTTGAATAGCCCACTAAGAACTTCCTCAAAATCATATACATTTACACATGAAATAAAGAATACCAAAACCACAGAGGATTATCAAATCAGCATTCAAAACTGTTATTTTTCTTTTAATCATTCATAGCATTTCTGAACACACTTTTTTGTATTTTTTTCTTTACAGTTTACAGAGTCGGACACATTCATTGAAATATTGAGATCACACAAAAATAAAGTACAAATCTTTATCACTTTGAAATTTAACACCACTGCTCATAACTGACTTTTAAACGTTTTTCTTCTTTATGATAAAGGTGGCTTTTGTACAACAATGAAAGAGTTTTAGATACAAGCTTACAAAAAAGAAGCTTGCCTCATGACAACTTTTCTCAAACTAACAAAAAAGCATTCATTATTATAGCAAAACCCTATCTGATAACTTACATTTTATATTGCACTACATACCTACAATAATATACAAATCTGGTACTACATGTATATATTTGATGGAAACCAGGAAATTGAACTATACGTTTCCTGCATTAAACAGCTTTTGCGTAAATGTCTATATTTCTGTGATATGAAGGAAAGGGGGTAGTGCACAACTGAAATCCTAGAATAAATGGATCAGCAATTGGCTGTGTACTCGAGAAAACTTTCCCAGCCACAAAGCAAGCCAAGTCTTTGAAGATGATTGAAAAAATAATTCACCTGAAACACTTTTCCATCTACTGGGTACTTTTTAACATCAACTCAAGAGCAATCTCAATTATTGTATATCACATAGAAATCACATTTGGATTTATATATTAATACACCACCGTCATGTTTGTACATTTCAATAGGTGACACACAAGGCTATTGAAATTGCCTTGAGTTGATCTTTTTTAAAGCAGTTGTTATCGTGTTTTATGAAAATCGAGGTCTACAGTTAAAGCTTTACAAATCTTGTACTGCATTTGAAGGAAAAGCACAGGTCAGATATAGCCTTCGCACTTAGTCCTAGTCTTTTTTAGAGCACTAATTCTCTTGGTCCATTAAACTATTTGAACCAAATTAATTAATGCACCAAGTTCCCTTGCAAAACCTTTAATTATGGCAGGAACCATGTTCAAAACCTTGCACAAGTGGATGAAAGCTGCCTCAAAGGGCACACTAACCCATCAAGTCCAAGCTACATGTATGTGGTAAATTGCATTCCTCAATACTGTATACACTTTGCAAACTATTAAAAGAGTACATTCACTTCACAATTGAAGATAATACCAGGAAATACTAAACTATTCATAAATTACTATTACTAAATTTTGAAATTTTTGAAGCATGTGAAGAAGAAAAAAGATTTGTCCCACTTTATGTTTCTTCAGAATGTGATATATCAAAATTAAAAGTATTAAATAATGGCCCTGATGCAACCAGTCCACCTTCTGATCTTACCTGTTTGCAGCTAGAAGGGCGTAAAGTCTATGTGAAATGATATGCTTTCAGTCAGTGAACGTCCTTCTAGCTCCAAACAGATAGACTGTGTGTACTTGCACATGTACGTATGCCACTGATTGCTTTCTAGTGTAGTTCAAACTGAACTGTATCCAGAATTGCTTTTCTCTGACCAAACATTCTCATAAACTCAAACATAATTCATAATCAATGATGACAGAGTGGACTCAACACTTCGGTTCCATACACATGGCAGTAACAACTCCATCAATGCCTCCACAACATGTACACAAACCATATTCCAATATATACACCTCTTCTTGCCAAAATGATCCAAATATGTACAATCAACTTCTCATAGCAATACCATTTCTTTGTCATAGTTTAAGGGGGAATTATTTCAAAACACTTTTAAACATTGCAAGTCATGAAATATCAAACTCTTGCACTTATTACCAACCAAAATATTCATTTTTGTAGAAAAAATTGCTTTAAAGTTGAAAAGAGTAATATTTTAAGTACAACAGCGTGCAATAGATCCACTGCTCCTTTCGTTTTACAGGCCATGCTCTAGAAACAAACAAATAAATTAACATATTTTAGGTTCAAATCAATCATTGTATTATCCCATTTTATTTTGGTTCCATGTACCTGTCATTTGCACTGCAAATGGATATATTTATATGGCAAGCTACAGAAAATAGCATGTGAATATGCTTGCTAAACAAACATCTATCAAAAATACAAAATGAAAGTCGAAAGTGTGAACTTGGCTAGAAAATATACAGTAAGTTGTGCTTGTTTCTCTGAAAATGATAACACGTCTTTGTAAAATAACACTGTTTGTACAAAAATGCAAAACTAACCACCTCCCAACGAATCATAACTTAATGAAATTACAAAGGATACATGGGTTAAATGGTATACATACATGTGTGCCTGTGTGAAACATGTAGATGATATAAATGACAAATAACATGCCTCTACCACTGATAATTCATTTAAATTTCAGAGTGGTGTTTCACAAAGATTCTAAGTCTAACTTACTAAAAGTTGGACTTCAATATTATGGAGAGCCATTTCGTCGCTGTTTTCACCAAGTGATGGTAGTGAAAAAAATTGCTATCACTTTGCGTGACGATTTTCCTCACTACCGTCACTTCGTAAAAATAGGGACGATTTGTAGCCTTGAAATAAACAATCTTCAAAAGCAAAAAATCATGTGTTTTAGACTTTTTATAAATTCCACATCAAGAGCATGAAATCTCCTTGATAATCAAAAATATGAATGATTTGAATCAACATTTTCATGCCTTTTAAAATAACTTTCACAAAATACCCATAACTGTTAAGTCCAAGTTCAGCTTAGGATTTTTGTGAAACACCCCCAGGTTGTTGAAGTACTAATATATTTCATAGTAAGCCAAATAGCATGTTTCACGAAGATATATGCTTATAATCGCTTGTATTCTCTACAATGGGGAGACATAACCAGAATATCCTTAAATTGATTACCGGTATAAAGAAAAATCACCATCTGACTTTTTATCTCCCTGAGAAAGCAAGTCAATATTTGAACAATCATTAAAAAAAAAGAAATACTTGGTACCTTTTCTTTGTTTAGAAAGAATTTAATACTCAAGAAAAAAAATCCTCTTTGGTCCAAAATGAAAGTAAATTTCACAGCATCTTTTAAGCATATCACTTCAAAATGTTACATTGCCTACTTCATAATTTTGGGGAAATAAATCTGGTTAATATTTTTGTGTACTTTGAACTGTGCTTTTATAACAAGAAAACACACTTCTTAAAATAGACATTATATTTGTCAATCAGTGCTCGAGTATGGACTCTTTTTAAGTATTATGTTAATGTTCATTAAAAGAATGGTAAGCTTTTATAAGCTCCTGTAAAATGGCTTCTTCTTTTTCATTTGGTTTCTTCCTGCAACTACAGAAAGAGCAGAAAGAGCGTACAACATCAAATTCACAAACTTCAACTTATCTTTGGGGAAATACATTCACAACTTTGCTTGAACAAGAAATTACTTTATATTTTAAGATAACATATTAAACTCTTCATTCCCCCAATTGAGACAATCACACACTTGTAACCATTGGATGGTGATACGATATCAATTAACTTTGTACAACACACATAAAGATTTTATACAAACACTTCACAGTATCAACATTTATACAATCTTTTCTCTCTCTATACATTTATACAAATATCATCTCTACTGATTCCCCTTCGAAAGGTCAGGGAAATCCCAAACCGTTCTCATATTCTCTGTACATTTGCACTATAATTACATATTTTCCTCACTTTGTTTTGCAATATTTTTTTGTTTACAACATCAATTAAGGAAAAGAGCATATGGCTTACTATGAACGTCATCATGTCCCCAACAGAATGGCATTAGCAGAGTAGATCCTCATACACATGGCTATTACATTTGCCCAGTGATGTCGCTTCACATTCAGAGGCATAAAGCATGATCATAAGCAGAGCCGAAAAAAAATGACTCTGTTTTCATAATTTCAAGAGCATTAACCCACAAAATATGCCCTTAAAAAGAATACAAAAAGGGCTCTACATATATAAGCCTTCTCTTGGATTATTGAGTACATATTCTCAAAAAGTACTCTATTTTTACCCCCNAAAACACAACCTTTTTCAATGGAATTTGTGGATACGCATCCCTTTTTTTTCTCAATCTGTGAACATGTCAATGTTAACAACAATCTCTGAAAATTACCCCTTATATTGTGAAACATTTTACTATCATGCTTTAGACATAAAGTCAATATGAAATGAACTGTCAGGTAGGGATTCATTCCTCTGCTAACGTCCATCTGCTGGGCATATGATGATGTATGATAAATATGTAAATCTGCTTTTATAACCGATCAAAGATATGTTACAATATATACAAATAACAAAAAAGAAAATATGTAATGGTTCTCTTTGGATAGCTAGTCAAGTTCTTAGATTACCGTACATTTGGACAAATTTCAAATACACGTGAGTAAATAGAGAAGTAACAAAACAATAAAAAGTTATACATTAAAGCAAAATCAAAGATAAAACACATACAATGACAATAAAGTCTTATTTGGTTGCACTTAACAAATTATGAGTAGGAGAAAAGAAAAACAAATAAATTAGCTGCTCATGAATGGCACTTTACAAAGTCAGGAAAAAATGCAATGACTTAATTCATGTACATGTACCTATCCAAGAAACAGTGTTAGAAAACAAGCGAGTGTAAGTTACGCGAAGTACTGCGTCATCCATGTTGCTGCACAGAAACAAATCAAATAAATTTATGAACAAAGATGGAGTTTTAACCTGGTTTAAATCAAGATTATTCCCCCCCCCCAAGAAAAAATGATTTCTGCCACGCAGAACTCTCTTCTCATTATTCATGTTGAATGCCAACAATGAGAACACAGTAAAAAATCAGGTTGCTACAGAAATGGCTATTTCAAACTTGTGACTGTAACCAAACAATCAATATTTCCAAAAATTCTAGTACACACACAAACAAAAGTTGCTTGCCAATCGACATATTGTGGATGCAAAGGGCAAGATGTATGCTCAAGGCATCCTATCGATAGTCTGCAACACATTCATAAAGCTTAATCGTTACGAAAGATAAGTGGCTGTACTTCCTGTATTAAAGACCAACTGTACAACTTCCAATTACGACTTTCAGATACTATTACAAAAATGGAATTTCACTTCAATTTTTGGCACATTAATGACATGAATCCTGTTAGAGAAATGTTAACAAATCAAGCCGATGCTCACATACATCAGTATGAAATGTAGAGTAGGTCCTCTGAAAAAAAAATGAAAACGTGTCATTCTTTGTACTTTATTCATTAACTTACTGGTACAAAATTTGGACATTCTTTAAAAACGTGCTACATCATACTAAAATAATTCTTGTTTCTTGTCTCCTCTTGAACAATTTTTTTTTTTATGAAAGGATATTTATTTCTTTAATGGTCCAGTCTGATATTGCTGGAATAATTAACGTTGTTATCAATCGATTCACAACCTCTACTTGCACATACCAGTAGTCATTAGAAGCTCAATTTCAATTTCAATCACACATTAGTACTGAGGCAATTAGATGCTCGACCATACATTATTACCGTAGTTTATCACTTGTACAAAAAACAAGCTCCTAGACTATTAAAAATGAATACACAATGAGCATGAACTACAAAATCTTTCTTCTTTTTAGGATGAAAGAGATGAAATGGGATATTTTACAAACTTGCATTGTTGTGACATTGCATAATCTGCTAGCTAGTTGTGTACAGAGGTAACATTTTTAGTTCTCTTTATATATAGATATATATATAGATATATACACACACAAATGAAACCTTTCCAGAATGTACATGGAGATGGCACACTAGCCGTCTTCCAAATGCTTCCAAAACCATTGATGTACCATTTGTTTGCTGATATATATTGAGTATGTATTAACTTTGGTCCAATCCAAAGTTACTAATGACACACGTGTGAAAAGTTACAAATTTCTTGCACATTTTCATGAGTAAAATTAACCATAAATAGCTGTGATTAAACTTAGCATATACCGGTATTCAAATTATGTTATTTTTAATTACTCAGACACCCTTACACCACTTTTGAGATGCAGAAATTAAATTATGATAACATCAGTCAATATTGATCGTTTTAATGTTTTCCTGTGGTGTGCGTTTGGAGAAGTTTCAGTCCATACAAACCAAAAGTCTTGAGCTATACTAGAGTCAAAGCCAAATGATTTTTTTATAAATGTGAGTGAAAGTAACTTTGTACAAGTAAATGAAATGGTAATACTTTGTTAAACAAAATGTTGAAAGTGCATGTGAACTTGATTTGACTATCAAAGGTGAAAGGTTACAGAAATATGAGTAAATTCATCCAAACATTAGTTCCCAATCCTCTATTTCTACCTTATACATTGTCATCATCATGCTTTATGCAAATCTAATGAAAGTTAATGTTTCCCAATAGTATGTACCGGTATATAACACTGTGTCAAATGGTTTGCACGGTCAAGTATTATAAATATAAATGTGCAATGTAGGATAAAAGTTTAACTACATCTATTATGCATTATTTGTGCTAAAATATAATGCCATATATTCAAAACAAAGGGATTTGGTACCTTTGACTGCATAAAATATAGCGAAAAGGTAGATGTAGCGTGGTGTCCAAACCTATGTGTCAAGTGCATCAACATGCAGTAGTTGTTATTGCCCTGTGACATAGTGGGAGAAAATGATCACCAGGTCATGGAGGAACCAAGTTGGAATTGATCATTTGGAAAGCAATGCATTTAGCAAAGAGTGCAGATCAGATGGAGTACATGTGTACAGTAGTTGATATACAAAGGCCTTTAGAAAGATGTTGTTTAATTAAATCTATGCTGTTTTTGAGTTGTTTCCAAGAAACAAGCTTCCTTTGTACTTTTCCTAAATTTGTTAAAAGAGTTCACATACAATTTTCCCCGAAATGATGTGTATTATAGTTACTTGGAGTTTCATTCGAAAAGCTTGATGCCGTTGTGTATTCACTTCTGTATGACAGAGCACAAGTGTAGTACTTGGTGGCCTAGTTTGTTAATATCAAATTCATATTTACTGAACAATGAGGGCAGCATTCACACTCTTACACAAAAGGCAAATCATTGAAAGGAAGACAGAAAAATTACAATTTACAGTAGAAAAATAATCATAATCCACATCTTTGCAATCCTCTGTATTTTTATGATGATTTACTTACTGTACATTGACTATAAACACACTTTGAAAGACATGTATGCCTGGACGCTTATACAAGTCTCATTCTAATTCACTAAAGCTATGCCTATATATTTCTAGGAAGTAGCATTGTGGGGGGGGGGGTGGGGTAGGGGCTTAAATATAAACATTTCAGTTGTTTAATAATTGATCCTCTCTCGTTTTTAAAACATAAGACTTGATGGAGAGCTGTCTGGGTTTAAAGTTGTCTTAGCCTTGCAGTTTCACTCGTTCCCTATCCCAAAGAACAAAAATCTTTCAAATCACAATTACAAACAGCCATCAAAAACTCAAAATTGATCGCAACTTCATATCAACCACAACTGTGTGCTAAAGAGATAGGAACTTGTAACTTCGCGATTGATTGATGGACTTGCAATACAACCGAATCAATTGAAAGTTAATATAAAACAGGGCCCACTTCTGTATGCCCCTAACAATTATCTTGTGCACCTATCAAAATGCAAAGCTTGCCTATCATTCTTCCTCCATCAAAAAAGGGTCCCAAATAGACAGTTTACGTAAGGACCTTGGTCCACGGCTGTATTCTATTCTTTAGGTTATGTTAACATATGATATCATGCCAAATGGGATATTAGCCGACTCTGAATTAAACCAAGAACTTTTTCTCAGCCAAGTCGGGGTCTGACGTCATATCTCAAGGATTTGGGCATTATGTATACCAGTAAAAGCTGCCTTTCATTTATTTCATTTTACAGATTAATTACAATTAAGTTCAGTCATGTCTCATTCATGAGAGCAAAAACAAAACAAAGCTTGCATATCAATGGTAATCATTAAAAGTCCTTGACATAAAAATGGCACACACATTTAATCACTAGTATGTCATTAAACACACTTTAAAATGGACCATACTGTTTAAACACACTTTGAAAATATAATTTTCTTGAATTTAGAAAACCTCTTTAATTACCCTTCTCTGATTTGGCGATTTTCATGTCAGATGTAGTATTGTGTAGAACTAAGTTACCCATGCACCAAATGAACTGTTTACTTTACAATGATGCATATATTTCAATTTATGTACATTGGGTGGGATGGATATAATTAGTTCTTGGTGCTCCCCCACTTTCCTCTGAAAGCGATTCTCCGTTGCTTCCCGATACTCTGCTGGCCTGGACACTTTTCTCTTCGAGAAGATATTTCACAAACTTCTTTCGTAAATGGAAAGAATTCCTGATCGCAGATGACGACGCTTTGACTGAAAATAAAACTCAAATGACATCAAACTTTGCAAATATAAAAAATCCTCTCTCGGCACATTAACAAAAACCTCCCCATCAATAGACGGAGGAATCCATGTTGTCCTGGTCCAACCATCACCACAGCCAGCTAGACACACTGCCACCCCTATCACGCAATGGAGTGATCCACATGCCTGCATAGAGACTCAGCTTGTAGGGGGATGACATGGGAATGTTCTATTGTTGTTTGCAGGTAGAGCTGAGTTTTCGCACCCTGCTGATTTTCTTCTCTTTCTGAGGCTCCTCTGCTTCAGGGCTGGGGTCGGAGCTCTCATCAGGTTCTACAACAATCTGAGGTGCGTCTAGAAATGAAAAAAAATGAACGAGAAAAGGTATCAAAGCATGTATTGAATACCAATTGGTTAGGATAGGATATTCATCTTTGAGTATAACTTGGACAGAAAAAGAAAAAAAAATCTGTTATTTTTGCTTACTTCAAGATGAAGTCTGTATTCTGCAGACCACATTCTTCTCTCATTTTATCTCATTATCTTTGTTAATTGCAAAGTATGTTTTTTCCATATAAAACACACAACATGTTGTTCTTTCTCCTCCTTTTCTTTCTAATTATCTACGTCTCTGCCTCTCTCTCTCTCTCTCTCTCTCTTTTTCTCTCTTTTTGTGTATTTGTGTCTGTCTATCTCTGTCCATCTGTCTGTGTGTCTCTCTCTGTCTGTCTGTCTCTATCTCTCTCTCTCTCTGTCTCTCTGTCTGTCTCTCTCTCCTCCTCTTACCACCGACATTACCCACCTTGAGAAGCCTGCGCACTGTACTGTTCTCTGTCTTCATAGTACTCGTCTGAATAACTCCCATCCTCGGACGGACACGGGTTGAACATTTCTTCTATGTAGGGTACTACAGTCATGCTCCGTACCTCATCACAGCTATCAGGGAGGAGAGGAAGGTGGACTGGCTCTCCAACCAAGTCATGTTTTTTCCTCACCCATCTACATTGTAAATGTTGAAAATATGCAATAAGATCAACATACATGTATATATAGAACAGCTACTATATTGATATACTGTACTTTACAGTAGGCTTACGGTTGCATCATTTGAGAGAGGGGGAAGGATTAAGGAGTCCTAAAAAAAGGACTGTCCATAATCTTTCTTGCTTGAGTGTATGTAGTCCTGAAAAGAATTGTTGGTAATCTTTCTTGAGCTTATAGTTCTAGTTATAGTTATACTCTTCTTAGTTGAAAAGCTCCTTAGAATACACTTTGGGGACACACAACCAATCTTTTTTGAGGATTATGAAAATAAGTGGGTTTTCAGCAAAGATTCAAAGATGGAAGTTACAGATTGGGATTTTTTTATGACAGGTGGAAGGTTTTTCCACTTCAAATAAAAACCAACAAAAAAGTTTCAGTGATGTACTAGTATGTCGGTGACAAAAACACACACACTATTATAAGACAGGAACAGTGCAGCTGCCTAAGGGTTTGACATTTTAAAACTGGCCTTGTTATAAGTGAAAAAGGCTTAATGAAAAAAATGCCACATGTACATGTACTCTGGATGAATTAAGGTCATATATTTTTCTCATTCTGTCTTCTATATTACATGTAACTTGAATATCATACTACTCCCCTTCAACCTTACGATTCTCACTTCCCTTCTCCATGTAATAAGCTTGTTCTCCATAATGTCTAAATGTCTTTGTTGACTGTGAAAATAGTGCATCTCTTCTCTTCCCAAATGAAAATAGAATATCAACGTTTATCAACATTGCTCCAAAACTATATATACCCCCCCCCCCCATATATTGAAGCAAGCAGAGACATGTTTACAAAGCTGTGTATTAAAACACAAGAGAGAATAACTTACACATGTTCCTTGATTTGGTGCACATTCAGCCTCTTGTCTGGATCTATAGACAGCATACCTGCAATTTATCAAGGATATCAAAATATTGAGATTAGGTGATTTGGCAAGGATTCAAATCAGTGTCACATGTCCCATTTGTTTGCATGCTCCTGCTAATGTTTACATTTACTGGGCCTGAGAGCTACGCAAGTCATACTAAGGAATGAGATTACTGATTGTGGCTACAGCATGGTCATATATATTGAGCATTAAAAAATATTTTTAAAACATCCATGGAAGCCATTGGATATTTAGCTCCAGGAAGTAATGAAGAGCTCTCTAGATTATTTATAAACAAATCAAAATTAGATGAACTAAAATCATGTTGCCATGAAATCAACTATGTAATGAATTTCACATTTTCATCCACAACTTTAATTTGTTCACTCACTTTGTTATAAGAGTATTATAGTAATCATCAAGGGACAAAGGAGGTACATGCATATAAAACTTGGCATTCAATAAATCAATGAGCTATAACGTTAATCCAGGTTTATTCTGATTATATCCGATGGGATCCGGCTAATTTGGCACTAGGGTAGACCCGGCATCGCTCACTGATGACATTTCATGAGCTGAAGTGCAAGCTATACACCTACCGGTACACATCAGACCTAGTGATAGCTATAAATTTCATGTTTTTGATAATCAACCTCTTGGAATGTTCAACGTTACGTTTTAGTTACCAATCACAAATTCCTATCACATGATCTCAAATTAGGTCTTCTCATGTAAATCTTTAATGCAAAACTTTACACAAGTATGTAATTGAATCAGCTCTTTTTTGATAACTTGGCTATGATTTTCCACTGTGTCCCATTTGTCCCTGATGCCAGATTAGCCCAGATCATCATTCATATCCTTCCCCTCTAGGATTAGGGTTATTGTTAGGTAGACATCAAACCCCTGATCAAATTTTTTTTGGCCTGCAAAGGTACTTTGTCCCTTTGCAGGGCCAAAAAATGAAAAGGTTAAATTCCACCGGCATTTGAAAGATAATATTGATTTAGAACTTCCCTCAAAATGGCTTGAAAATGTCTTTAAGTGGGAAGTGGTTGTAATGTTTTGTGCTGCGCAAAGATTCAATCCTTTTAATTTTGGCCATTACAAGAAGTGTGTTATTGATTTAGACAAATACTCATGTACCCTTTACAACCTCACTTTATGTATGTTATTACCAAAGAAAAAAAAAAAAAGTCGGTCAGTCACTCAATAGTGTACTCTGACAGTGAAGTCTAGAAAGTAAACGGGTTTCCTTGCATAATTTAATATTAGTACACTGCTAACATTCAAATTTAACAGATAGGACATACATGTTCGTGACATGTTCATAATTGCTGCAAAGTTCTACAGAATTTGATGTTGGCTGCAAATGGGACATAGTACCTTTAACATAAGTCAACCCATTGGTTACTGAACTTTTTTATTTCCATAGGCTTAATACAATAGCCACTCGGCTCGAGTAGACAAAGGGTTAACTATCCTCCTTACCTTCTAGTAGGTTAGTGAGTTGTGGTGGTACGTCAGCAGGAATGGTGTAGTCGCCTTTCCCGATGTTCTCAAATAATCTGTAGATGTTGTCCCCCTCAAAAGGGAACTTACCCGTTACAATGTTATATCTGCACAGAGGAAAAGGTAAGAAAGAAGAAGGGGGATGAAAAAAATGGGAGATAAATTCATGAACGTTAGGTTTAACCAGGAGAGGCAAAACGCTTCTTTGAAGAGTCTCTCAAAATGATAGCTGTTAAAATAAAATGAAAAAAATGAATCGAGTTCAATTTTAAAAGCAAAAAAACCCAGAGAATGCTGAATCTTCTTCAATATTTTTCTACTTTCTGCTAGGAAAATCTATACATTCTGGGGG
>BEXV01003655.1:9306-24185 GCA_003118195.1 Hemicentrotus pulcherrimus | reverse complement strand
GATCTTCGAAATAGGGGTGCGCCTTATAGTTTTGTGATTTGCTTCCTAGTGTTGCAGTGATGTATAGTTGTACGCTTTAAATTAATACATGTAGATCATTGAAAATGGTCATGGAAATTTACATTATCCTGCTCTGGAAAGTCATGGAAAGTCATGGAATTTAAAAAATGTGTAAGTGTACAAACCCTGACCTCAATCTACAATACATTGATGGTTCGGCCGTTTAGACCTACTTTGGGGGCCCTTTTTCATTGTTATGCATGAAGTGCCTGCACGCTGTGCGCTACAGCCCACCGCCGTGTCCATTGCCCGGCGCTCCGGCCAAGCCTTGAAGGCCCTAGAGCACTAGCACCAAAAGGCAGCAGGTGTGCAGTGCAGCGCGGGAATTGGCTACGGACTTTGCTTCCCCTTCTCCTTTAGCAGACAGCGAAAGCGCTTAAATATCACGACAGTAACAAGAGTGCGAGACCCGTCACAGTTGGTTAAACACTTCGTCTCCTGTGCGTACCGTCTCGTTACTAAAGCTCCCTTCTACCTGTAGTTACAATGCATTCCACATAGCTGTTTACTTCATATTTTATATGCATAAATATTTGCTTGTACAGAAACATTTGGAAAACCTGTAAGATTGTCAAGAACAATTCTGCTAAGAAAGCATTGATGATTATTTTCAGATTATATCATGGAAATGTAACGTAAACGAATGAATCAGAAATTTTAAGTTTAATAATAATAATAATAAAGACATGTAGAATGCACAACATATCCACCCATAGGATGCTCAAGGTGCTTTCAATAAGTTACATATTAACTATACTTGCTTACAATACATTATACATGGTGAAAAAGACGATCTTAGTTAAGGTTAGCATTAGAATTTAGAATGGGGGACACTGACGGGTATTTCATTTGTTTCTTCTTCAGAATCAATACTTCAAGAAGTCTCGTTACCGGGCTGGCAAGGGGAAGCGCCTTAACATCGGAGGTGGTGGACTTGGTTACCGTGAGCGACCATCGTTTGGATCAGGAGGGGGAGGAGGAGGAGGTGGAGGAGGAGGAGGCAGTGGTGGGTCATCCATGGAATTTCTTGGTTCTGGAGATGGAGATGAAGAGAATAGAGGCGTAGGAAGCCTCTATACCAACAGACTAAATGCTATGAAGAGTGCTTTCTCTGTAAGTCTAAATTTACATCCGTTCATGCACAAATTGTCATTATTTATATATTTGATTAGTAACCATTACAGTATTTNGGAGGTGGAGGAGGAGGAGGCAGTGGTGGGTCATCCATGGAATTTCTTGGTTCTAGAGATGGAGATGAAGAGAATAGAGGCGTAGGAAGCCTCTATACCAACAGACTTAATGCTATGAAGAGTGCTTTCTCTGTAAGTCTACATTCACATCCGTTCATGCACAAATTATCTTTATTTATGTATTTGATTAGTAACCATTACAGTATTTTAATTGAGATGTTTGTAGTTGTTGATTGTTCTGTAGCTTTGCAAGATAAAGATTATTTATCGTTATGCTTTTGATTCCACGCTTTTAGCTAACTGAAAAAGAAGGAAACTTATGCAAAGAAATGAAGTCATTATCAAGTAAATACAGGGATGACAGTTTTCAGGTTTTTTGCCTGATTTCAGGCTATTTTACTTGTATATGAACCTTTTCAGGCTTCATGTTGTACAGAATGTAAGGGGTTCCAATGACTCTGACACGGATGTGCAGTAACCTGTATTTTGCATTGTGTATTGAAGACGTATAGTAGTAGCAGGACTCACTTAGTTCAGTTCAGTTCTTTTTATTTAAAACCACACAAAGCATGATATAATCTGTTACATAAAAAAGACACTGGTAATAGTACATTAATCACCATTGATTACATCATAAACTGAATAGTTTTAGGACCCCTTTAGAAGCTAAGGGGATTTGACATCATTCAGGTGTTTACCCAATAACAGGTGTTGTCAATCACCAGGACTAGCCTTCAGTGTTATGACCAAGAGGCCTTATGTAATGCCCTGCATTTTCCAAAAGTGGCCCCATATAGAAAAGTCATTTTAATAATAATAATAATAGATCACATTTATAACGCGCCTAATACATTGTTTCTAGGCGCTGTGGTGCTGTTGTCCCAGCAGCCATTAAGTGAAGCAATGTCCTATTATTAAACACAAAATGAAATCCTGGATGACAGAACCACGATTACACAATATTATTCAGTACAAAATTACAGTATGTTACGCTATGATATGCCACAAAATTACAGTTTGTTACAGATAAATAAATAAATAAACTTAATCTAACTTAAATTGTGCTAAAGATGACTTATTTCATCACAAATAGTAGTACAACATCATTTATTTATTTGACATGTTTAGAGAAGATAAAATTCATGATATGGATTTGAACCGATGGGTTTTTAACATTACTTTGAAAGTGTATATATTACATTTTTCTCAACTGAAGACTGTCTGACAGACTAGGGGTTATGGGACTATGAGTTTGCTGTGTGCGAGACTTGTTCACCCATATCTATCAAGTGAGGCGTCAAGGAATTACGACCTACTGCACATAGGACTGACAACCATCTCCCTTTGAAGGCATTGTTTAACAATGCCAAATCTGAGATGCATGGCCCTACTTGTTATCAGGGTTTGTGATATGGTGTAATATTGAAGGCCTAAAACAAATTACGCTTCGAAATGATCATGAAGTACCTCCAAAAAGTAAAAATCTTAAGAGTGATCAGTTTCACCATACATATTTTCCCCAATAGACTGTAGTGTTATAAGAACCAGAAAACAAACAAATGAAATTCTGATACCAATCATAAACATTTTGATAATCAGAAAGGCGATCGGCTTGTAAAAGTCATGGGAATCCTGACTAACCTAAAGGCTTACAATTATGATTGCAGTATGAGCTAAATCCAGGATTTCAGAATCTGAGGCAATATTACTGAGTCACTTTAACACAATTTTTTAACTTTTATCTACAGAATCAGTTCAAGTCTCATTTTGTGGCTTCCAGTTCCTCACCGTCCACGTCCAACATGTCCTTCAGAACCCCGACCCAGTTTGACTCTGGCAGCAACAAAGTAGGAGGTAGATTCTCCTCCCGGCAGCCTACCCCTCCTCAGCAGGTCAGCCAGCCCATCCTTGCCCCTGCAGCCCTGGGTGGGGGAGGATACATCAGTAGTAGTCAAGTCAGCAGTAGCACCGGTGGACTGTACTCTGCCATGGCTCCTATGGTCAGGTAGGTGGATGGGAAGGTGACAGTTGAGCGTACCAAACACCCTAACAAATAATTTGTATACACGACAAGGTAACATGTGGACCCAATCGGCTTTCCTATATAGCCAAAGCGATGAGCCATGCTTAATTAGTGCAAAGTCATTGGGAATATGTGTACTCCACATGAGATAATGTCATCTAGTCGAGAACTACTTCTAGGGTCAACACTTTACGATTTTCAAAGCTTTAGATTTTGAGTTTTCAGAGAGCTGATTCCTCTGACAGACACTAGAACGCCATAATTGACATTATTGTAAGCTATGGCTTATAGGCTTTCCATTGATATGTAATTCATATATTTCATTTTTCAATTCTGACAGAATCCTTAAAGATTTGTAACTTTACCAAGACTTGGCCAATTTCTTATCATTTTTATGATTCCAGAACCTTGCAATACACACAAATTCTTATATGCTATATGATCAACCTTTTCTGGTCAATTCCACACCGTTTCTTTCACAATGCAATCGCATGACCAGAACTCAGCTTCATCTTTAAAACAAAATATCACTAGATGCAATGAATATAAGCAATAAATATGAGTTTGACTAAAAGTACTCCCAGCAAACAAATGTTTGAATTGAAAGTGAGGTAATCATGTGAAAAAAACTTAAATATATCGATTAGAATAAACATGTTTAATGAAGAATTCAGAAATGATGTTAATTTGGGTTACTATGATGAGCAATGGAAGATTAAAGACATTATGCAACCTAAAGATATAGACCGGTAGTGGTAAAATTGTCGTTCAAGGGTTTAAGGGGCAAAATATCCGTTCAATATTGTTCAAATATTGCCTTCAGAGGTCTAAATGGCAATATTCTAACCTAAATTCACGAAAAAAAGCAGAAATATATGCCCAAATGTTCAATGTTGAATTGCATTCGCGATATCTATCCAGGCTGAATTGATATGATAATTGACCAAATATATCAATTAGTGAGCGGTTTTCTCGGCAAAGTTTGTATCATCATGTATTAGTCAAAACATATTCTCTCAAATGATTGGTAATAAGAGCTTCCATTTCATTTTTTGAGAGTGGGGCGTTTCCAAAACTGGTCTATACCTTTAATTGTAGTTAATAAGCCAACACTCAAAGTGCATTATCTTTTTAATGAAATGTTTCTTGATCACACAAGAATTAATTTGACCAGTTATTTTTGTATTGAAATCCTGACAGATCCTACGTACCAGCCCAACAAGCAGCTTCAACCTCCTCCTCATCATCAGCAATGCCGCCATCATCAGCTATGTCGCCATCATCATCACAGGGCAGTGAGGGGTCAGGTCACGAGAGAGGGGCGAGTGTCAGCTTCGGTCACGTCCGTAGATCCAACGTGGCCCGTGATCGCAGCACCGGAGGGAGTCACGGGGAACGACGGCGTAGCAGCAGCGGTGGACGGGATCATGATAGAAGGGATAGGGGTCGCGATGAAGACCGGTCGGAGGTCAGAGGTGAAGAGGATGGGGATGTTCCTGTCCCAGACGAGAGCATGCCGGAGGAAGAGAACCATGGCTGGACTTTGAGAGGGGTCAACTTTGGGGCTGGGAGTGGTACTAGTGGGTTACATGGTAGTGCGGTCAGCAGTAGCAATATCAGCAGTAGCTCTGCTGGTGGAAGCTCGGCTGAACAGACAAAGCCAAAACGTAAGAGTCGTTGGGATACGTAAGGATGAGATGTAGTGTGAACTTAGCTCACCTTCTATTTGTAATATGTTCATGTATTCTCTCTTATTCTACAATGTTGAGTTAAATTATGGCACTGGTTTATTAAAATGTACTGCATTTAGGATTGATTGAAAACCCGACCAGAAGTTGCTGCTAAAAAGAATTCTTGATTTATTTTGAATCCTGGTAGCTTTGTTGAACTCAATCGGCCTAGATCTCCTTTATGCCTCCAAGTTGAGTCCAGCGAGTATTAAAATGCATCAGTTTTAAAGATACAGTAAACTGCACAAGTCGGATCTGTTGGATCCGCAAAAATAGTATGACTTTTGCAAATATACAACATAGTTCACTGTAGTTGGTTGATGACTTGACCTGGAATCAGGCCAAGTCCTTAAGTCCAGAAGCCCAAGTCCAAGACCTAAACAATTGGACTCTAGTCCAAGTCCAACAACACTGGATAATTCCTGCTAATGTAACAAAGCCATCTCAAGGTATTTTTGTAAGACTATTTTGTCAGATAATACCGCTTGATAATAGAGTCAGGTTGTCATTATTGTACTTTAGTAATGTACGTGTCTAAAAGCAGTTACCAAGTACATTTGACTGTAAAACCTACATGAAACACAATCACAGAGACTTTCAAAAGATCAACCCAAAACAGTGTTAATGGCCTTGTGTATCACCTCTTTGAAGAGTGCAAACATTACAATTACATTTTACATGATCTGAACATGATTTCAATAAGCAATACACAAGGATATTGAAATTGCCCTGGAGCTGCTTTAATGAAGTCTCTGAAAATTTGTTTCTGTGTGTAACCAATCTTAAGGAATGGGTAGGATCTTCACCATTAATGAGTATCAGGTAGAACCATTCTTTGCTTTTATGACCCCATGTCTTATACAACATGGACATTGCTGAAGGTGAGCATTAGGGATGTTTAGGTACAGGATTAAAATCAAGAAACCTTAACATATGTTGGGCTTCTTACAACTTTTCTTAATGAAAGTTTGTTGTATTTTAGGTCATACAGATATATTTTTTTCTGTAATATCTATTGTTGATGATAGGATAAGTAAAATTCTATCAAATGTAAATATAAATGGTAAACAAAAGCTCAATGTAATTTAAGTACATACATGTACACCTGTATAATGTTCTTGTATATGTGCATGTACAAGGAAAGATACTATGTATTTTTCATGCAAGTATGTTCAATAAACTACAATTTAATCAGCATCAATAAAAGTAGTCTTTTTTATTTTGTTCTTTAAAATCAATTTATTTGTTGCATCAAATATAAAACATATGTATTTTGTTCCACTAATCTCCACATAAGGATAGGATAAATACACATGTATAAGAATATCAACAAATATATATAATGGACTTGTAAATTATACATAGTCTTAAATGATATTATACTAATATCTTCTAAGGGAAAATGAGCTGAGGCAAGGTGACATTTGAAGCCATCCTTCTGCTTGGCTCAAGCCAATTCAAAGCGAAACCTGTACTGTTGTCCCACATGTAGTAATTAATAAGGGCGTCAGGGCCTGACCGGTTTTCACTCATTGGGCCCTGGTTGAAAGGAAAACCAATGATTCGATATTGAAAGGCCACTGGCAACATAAACCTGTCAGTTAGCATGAAATTGAATGCCAAACTTCTAGTACATATTACATTTCACGGTTTTACAAAAGTTCACTTGTATGGAACAATATTTGTATAACTACTGCTGGCAATAACTAATACCTGGTATTTGAAAAGATATTGCTATGTTGGGGAGACCTCCTGCAAGCTGTCAGAGCCGGACAAAAAACTCTGTGACAGACATGTCTTAGCACTTCAATTCATACATATCGTCGGCCTTATGCCAAAAGGGCCTCAACTGCTTTTGGCCATTCCAAGATAATTGCGTTTAAAGGTTTTGTCCTCTCTAATAATCAAAAGTTTGTGGTTGTTTTTTTGTTTTTGAAGCCAATTTCGATAAATATGTTAAGTTATTAAGTTTTACATGAAATGTGTTAAATGTGTTATAAAATATTCAGAATTGTACATGCTATGTGCAAAAAGCATGTTAGGGCCCTTTTGGCATAAGGCTTGAATGCAGCGATTTATGCCAGAAGGGCCATAACCTACTCTGCATTGTGCCAAAAAGGGGCGTAACCTACGCGTCGCTATGCCAAAAGGGCGCGCATAGTACGCACCCATAGTTAGCGCCCTTCTGGCATAAAGAAATTTCTTGTTTCGCAACACCTTTGGTTTGCCAGAAAGGCCCTCCTAACGCAAATGGATCATCCGTGTAGGTCAAGGCCCTTTTGGCGTAAGGAAAACGATGAGATACGCGTTAAGGCCCTTTTGAAATTCATAATTATCTTCATTAATGAATCGAATTTCAACAAGTGAAGCACATCATTTTAAAGAGAATGATGAAATCTACAAGGTGATGTTAATAACTCAAAAAAAAACAAAATCGGGTTAAGGCCCTTTTGGCATAAGGCCGACGATATATGGCCTTCAACTCATGATCCAAATCAAATGTCTTTTAAGTGTTCTAATCACCAAAACATGTAAGGGGTTCCATGTTGCGATCCTGGGATCTAAATATGAGCTTCAAATATTTCTTCTACAAAGATATACTTTAGTTAAAATACATGCTCAGTGAACAATAAAAATGTCTTAATGAGTAGACTAGTTAATGCACAAGTACATACTCACAAAGAATAGGGGCGCGCACAGAACCCAAGTCTGACTTGGGTTCCGTGCGAACTCTAAACACAGGATTTAATATTATCCTTTATTTTTGTCATAAAACGTTTAGCTATAGGTTGCCAGGTAGAGATTTTTTTTTTGGTTGATTTTATTTATTTTAGCTATACATAATTCATTTGTGTAGGCAATGGGTACACTTTAATATTCTTTGACCCGTTCTGTGCTAGTAGATATTCCAAAAAAAATATACTTGCCTATCAACAATATTTGGGTTTACTTCTTTACAACAGTGTTTAATAGATCTGGTTCTGAATATGTTCCCCATTACTTCTTTTAAGAAGTATTATAGGTATCTTGGATTCAGAAATGTATAGCTTATTCCAATCCAAATTAACAGCACTGTCCTTGTATTGTTGGTGGAATTTGCTGGGCCTTGCCAGGAAAGGGTTAAAGATCCTTTGCAGCATAGCACTGTCGAATGTCTCTTTGCTTGCATTCATCTATCCAGTTGAATTTCCTTTGCTGCAAGGCTAACTTCATATTTCAGCTCTGCAAACCATCTACTGTCGCTTGGAGCTGCTAACTTGCCCTGGTACATAAAGAAAGCAACAAAAAGAAAAGATATTATAAATTCATATTGGGTAAGAATAGAGGATATAAGGTATTATATCATAAACTTTTATATGATATTTAATGAAATAATTCCAATCTTTCTGATCACTCCATTTTTTTTCTGTACATGTATGTACCATTTTCTTATGGCTTACAAATTGTGTTGCAGCTGCACATATTTTTTTCTAAGAGCACAACACAAGACATTTCTGCACTGTGACTATCATTACCTCAATGAACTGCACTACTGAGAGAAGTTGAATGCAATTGAATTGAAATACAAGGTATCGTAATACTGGCCACAAACTGTACTTTTCCTGATCACTCAGCTATAGATGTTTTTAATCTGTCTTCCTGTTTTAGTCACTAACTGTACACAATTCTTTACATTCTATGCAATGCTTCTTTCAAAATTATAGAAAAATTTATCTCAATCATATTATGAAAGCAAAATTATCTCTGACCAAGTTTTGCTTTGTGTGACTTCAAAATTACCTCAATGAGCTTCACCAATGAGAGGAGTTTGCCTCTGTGTGTCTGCAGTCTTCTCTTCACACTCCCTGTCTGGAGGAGACGTACTATGACCTTGGCAACTTGCCCGTCATCCGAGTGGTCTTTAAAAGGAGTGATCAAAATGAAACAAACTTTTAATATGCAATACATATGATGCTCACGCAGATAACATAATTTATGTTTTTAACAGAATACATCCTTTGATCACAAAAAAAACTTATCAAATTGGCAAAAAGTTCAGATGAAATAATTCTTTTCATACATGATCAGACAGATGTTCCTGCACAGAAAATGTTTAATTGAATTGAATTGAATTCATTGATTCATCTGTCATACAACAGAAAATCTTTTTCCATCGGTTGAATACCGGTAGTTACAAAGATCACGGTCAGAGCAGAATTATACGAAACACAGAAGTGTAAAGATGATGAAAGCAAAATGACTAAACAGATTAATGTGAAGTTTTGCTATCATATTTGTCACAGAATTATTTTAATCTTTTACCAAAGATAAAAATGATAACTATATGAAGCACCAAATTATAACTTCAGACAGAAAACATAAAACAAAATTGAGGGTCCTGATTGGACATGTAAAATTTTTCCATGTGGATACTAATGAACGACAATGAAAGATCTACCTTACCTTTGCATGAAGTGAGTGCACAGTCTATTAATGAGCCAACCGACCCATCTCCAAAGTTTGTCACACAATCTACGGCCTGTTTCCACAGCTCCACTGCATACTCCTCCTCCCTGCCTGCCAAATCGGCAACATTTCTGACAGCAGCATCGTACAAGATTAAGAAAGCAAGGCTTCCTATCATTCTGTTTATGCTGTCCAATGTTTCTCTCGATGATGACACGCTTTGGAGCACTGAAGATGATGATGAGGCTGATTGCGTACGATATCTCTGAAGCATGGCTGTGTGTTCTAAGATGCTTAAGGCGGTACAGATGGGAAGACAATGGAAGGATTTCTGTAAAGAAAGATGGACAAAAATGTTACGTTAGCGGTTCAGAGACGATTTGAATTTCTAATAAAGATGAGTAAAGTACTGGCCTGCAATTTAAACTGTGAATGAAACTGTCTGGAGACAATTGGGAAAAGATGATTATGTTGTACCTAAGAATCCATGGATTCACAATCAACAGCGCCTCCACTAGCAAGCCGCAAGAGGCCCAGTTTACAGCTCATTGGTCGACATCTTTTGGCGCTGTTAATTCTGAATCCACCGTATTGATTTTTTACTGTGAGGTTTTTGGAATGATCGATTTATAGAGAAATAGGCTCTATCTTGCTAGAGTGCATATTACACAAACTATGATTTCTTCCCAACAGGTACAAGAAATAGGAGAAAGCTCACAAGTTCATTGTCATTTTTTGAATAAAAACCCAACCTCTTTAAATATATATTTAAAATGTGCTCAATCTCAAGTTATCCGATGTAAAATAAACAGTCACTTCATATTTAACACCACATTCTATCCAGGATATTGAATTTGTTTCCACCTCTTTATACTACATACCAAAGTGTCTTGAGTGTGAGCAAGAACTCCCTCTATGGCCACTTCTGGATCAGGGTGTCTCTTGTAAACCTGCATTGCAATCTAGACAATATAAAGAAATGAAAGATAATGGCCACTTCTGGATCAGGGTGTCTCTTGTAAACCTGCATTGCAATCTAGACAATATAAAGAAATGAAAGATAATTATAAAGAAATGAAAGATAATTAATGGATGTGTGGATAACACTGAAAAGTTAGGATTATCTTTACAAACCTATCGATGGATGGAATACATAGATTAGATAATGCTTTCTATACTCTGAAAAGACAGAGTCATTTAGTTGTCTCAAACCCGCAGAGGGTCAGACTCAACCCCCAGGGATTGAGGCTAAGTGTGACAAAGCATTCTAAAACTTTGTGCACCTCATAATAAAAGTGTTTGACATAAAAATTGAATTTTCAAAATGGCGTCCATTTAAAATAGCCATAAATCATGATATATCCATTAGAGATGTAATTTGGTGCCTTTATCTAGGTTTTGGGGTCAAAGAATCCATTCATACCACTTACAATTGGTTATGGCCATAGCATGAATTAACATGACTACAACAAAGATGTTCACATATAATCTCCTTTACCTTGTTGACAGCATGAGCTCTATGCAGGAGTCCCACCTCTCTGTTGCCATGGACGATGTGATAGAAGGGATGAAGAGCTTTCTTTCGAGCATGGTTTGATGACTCATCCGATGACTCCATCTTGTTCGATAGAGATGCTAGGTCTTCAGGTGATGTGCCTATAAACAAAGACATCAAAGGGCTAGCTTACATTCATAGCAAGTTGATTTAATGAACACAGCAAATATCATTTCTTGACTTCAGAAAATTCACGACTTTCTTTTGAAATTCTCATCAAATAGATCCAAAAAAATAAAAATAAAAACTGTCTACATGTTATTCTGAATGGTTCATTACCCTTGGACCCATGGCTTTTTAATAGGGATGGTTCTTTCACACATAATTATACACATAACGTTCTTCTTTCGCAATAGAGCGAACAGATAAAAGGAATATCTTTCTTCTCAGCAATATTAATCTTACCCATAGACACGGTGAACACAAAGTCCATGAAATCAGAATGCGCTAAAGGAGGTTTCCTGGATGTACCAAACACATTGTCAAAGCACCTGGAAAAGAAATATCGAAAAGAATGGTAAGGTCCTTTATTTAAAGATTATACTTGGTTGACTTATACGAGTGCAACAGTTATGTAATATTCACAAACTTTTGATATCAACCCTTCAACAGATTTATAGACTCTATTTTGTAATTTTTAAGTCCCATACATAATGTACAACATAAAACCTGAAGAGGTCAAAGAGAGAGATGTGATTGTCTACAAGCAGGTGATAGTCAACAGTTAGCACCCCTAAATCTGAACCAGATACCATCAAATCTGCCTTAGTGGCCACCTGTCTAGAAAGGCTACCTGTGAACAGTGGCCATGTATTTTGTCTCCCTTGAGAAAGAAATGGGTTTTAGGACCTGTCTAGTAAGGCCAACTCAGAGCTGCTAACCATTCAGTTTTGCCGGAATTACTCTGTTTTTTCCTCCAAATTACGGTATTACGTTTTTTCTTAATAAAATACTTTTTTTTAATTTTATTTTTTTATATATTTATTCATCTATTTTTTTTTACATACCAGACGTCAAACAACTGCCCTAAAATGGTAATTTGATCACAAATTCATTAGAAAACTCAATTTAAAACATACTTGAAAAGAAAAAGATACTCAAAGAAAATGAAATGCCGATAATAACAACATAAACACCAAAACAAATTCTTGCTTTTATGGAAAAACCAGCATGATGAATGAACATTTCTGCATTGGAAGTGTGTCGCGCGTGGTTGTAAGTTTCGTTTTTATGAATTCCTTTTTTTTGCCATCATGGTTCCTTTTTTTGGTTGCACAAGGCTGGCAGCTCTGCCAACTGTCTTTAGTGGCCATATATATTGTCTCCCTCAAGAACGAAACGTGTGTTGTAGAACCTGTCTAAAAAAGCCAATTGTCTCAAGTTTCCACATTCTCTGTTTCCCTTTGGTGGCACAGTCAAACCTGCTTCAGCGACCACCTGTATAGAAAGACCACATTATTCAATTCCCTTGAATAAGGTTTCTCATTGAAAACTGTACTAAAAGAACCTGTACATAAAGACCACCTGTCTATAAAGAATCTCTTCATTTTTCCCTTCAGCGGTCTTTATATACAGGTTCAATGTACAACCCTGGAATACATACCTGTTTGCAAGGAGATACATAGGAAAGTTGACATCTGAGTTTGTCTTGCAGCAGTACCTAGTCAGCTGTTTCATGAGAGATGAGTCTAGGGATGGAAGATGATAGAGGCATTCTAACAGTCGACGTTGAGTTGATCCATCTAAACTCTCCATCACAGCATTATCAGGAGCTAGAAAATACAGAGATAAAATGGTTATTTTGATTTATATAAGAACATTTTTTCTTTCTTCAAAGAACAAGTCACATAAAATTGATGTGTTAAGGAGATCTAATTACTTTGGTTGGTCAGACTCATGTACTATGACAAGAGCACTATGCAACGATATCTATATATGCTTTGTTTTAAAGGTAAAGACCAGTATTGGAAACGCCCTAATTTCAAAAAATGAAATGGAAGCTCTCAATCATGTGAAAGAATATGTTTTGACTAATACATGATGATAAAAAATTTGCTGGGAAACCGCCTACTAATTCATATATTTGGTAAATTTGTTTCTCTCATGGGCCAAGTTTCTTATCATTTTGATGATTCCAGAACCTTGCAGATGCTACATGCTAGATGATCAACCTTTTCTGATCGATTCCACAACGTTTCTTTCGCAATGCAACTGGTCTTTACCCTTAACAAATTATTAAAAAACTAAGAAAAATTTCTGAGTAGATTTTGAATTTTATACTGGAGGAGTATCTTGGGAAGACCAATATGCCATTTCACTTTTGCTGTTGCTGCCCTGTAGCTGGGCTGGACGGATGGATAACCCCAAAACATTATGCTTCTGGCACCACCTTTGGTGGCAGAGGCATAAAAAATACTAAAATCAGATCTGTATAGCACAATTTCAATTAAACTAATATTCTATTAAAAATAAATTCTTCTTTCACTGACTTAAAACAGCATGTTCAGTTAACAATAGAATTATTCACACCCCTTGTAAATTTGATGTTTGTTTTTTCTTTTCTTTTTCGTAACTCAAGAATGAAAGGTGGACTGGTTGAATCTTTAAGATGTAAGCTTTAATATGCCACCTCCTCAAGAAACAGAAATTGGGACAAATCAATTTTTCACATACTTATAACATTTCAAAAAGTTGGTAAGGGTATGCATAATTTAGTTGTTTACTGTTTCATTTTCTATTTGGATGAAATACTTGACTTACAAAGCCATTGTGGCAAGTGTTTTTCCATGCACTGTATTGCTTGTATATGACCTCTTGATGCAGCAACTAGGAGGGTATGAAGGGCTTCTTCTGAGATACCCAGTGGGCTAGACCTGGCTTCATCTATCAGCTCACCTAGGCTATCAAAGAATGCTGGCAGCTTCTCAGATCTGTGTGGTATGAATTACATAAATGACTAAGGTGGAGTTAGGGTGAAATCAGTCAATTTATCATTCAATATGTTGCAGATCTGTGTTAAAATCTATTGATTAAAAATCATGATTTTTCAATGTACAATGTACGGAAGAGTTGCAACCCTATTTATGTTCAAACGATCAATTTGCCCATTTGAGGTTCACATGTATATTTAGCGACATAAATGAAACATCAAGTGCCCTAAGTCATCAGATGGTGATGCATTGTGGGATGTGGCTGTCAACACATCAGGACATGGTGAGCAGCAGATGGCAGTATATTTAAATCTTAAGTAGTGTCAGCAGAAAACACTGCCTTTAAACTAACTCCAAACCTGAATATCAATGAATTTTGGCAATTTGTGATGTTTTAATTATTTGTTAGGTATATTTTTGGTCTTGTGTGGGTCATGTAGGATCACTGGGGTAATTAAATAAGACAACAGATGGTAGCAATCATGTTTTCTTTGAATTGATGTAGTGCTGTAGCCGAACCGCCGAACCAAATGGAAGTTCGCCAAACATGGCACTTCCGAACCAAACCGAACCGAACGCAAAGGCCTGGTTCGGATGTCCGGCAGAAAAAATAAAACGTTTTTGCAAGCTAATAAACTTTTCATTTTTTACCTAATTTTCATGTCATGACTGCTCATTTTATGATGACCTTTTTCCCATTTTGTGATTTATGCCTATCCAGTCATGGGGGCAACTTCACTGGTGCCATTTAGATCCCAAATCCTGACCTCTGCTACGTCGCGATCGCAAGCCATAAACAGGAATACATGTCTGTGTGATCAAAACAAGTTCAGCTCAAACCCATTCAACAACAACAAAAATATTTTAATTGTATGAATATCGGACAAATTTTACAATATAATGAAATAAATATATATTATAGTATGGAATTTATTTATTTCGGAA
>BEXV01003654.1:21607-32028 GCA_003118195.1 Hemicentrotus pulcherrimus | reverse complement strand
AGTAGTAGTAGTAGTAGTAGAATAAGTAGTAGTAGTAGTAATAGTAGTATTAATAGCAGTTGTAGTAGTATGAGTATGGCGCGGAAAGTTTATTAGATAAATTGTTGAGCACAAGGCTTTATCTGACACAATGTCATGAACCACACACTTATACATCGATGAAGTGTTTCTTTCAACCTAATATACTATCATTTCGTGGAATGCCAAGTTCATGTAAGAAATCCTTCATGTTCTTGGTCACAAATACTCTTTTTTATCTTTTAAATATGTCCCTTTCTCTTGCAGTCTCGAAGAAGAATCAGACAGTGACATTGATACTGGATGGAATGGACACCGTGCCCTTCACGTGCCCATCGAAATCTCAAAAGACTACGAAACAAGCCCAGCCCGGTCACCCAAACCAAATTCTATCACGGTTCCTATAGTTATGACAAGCCCAATCGAGGCTTCATCTCCACCTTTATCATCTATACCTTCGGGTCCGCGGATATCGTCCATTGAAGATCCATTAGATTCAGATCCGGGAACAGTTGCGAACCGGTTAGAACCAGTAGAACCGGGTGAAACTGTAGCAGTTGCCATCCTGAAGTCAGTTGACGGTACAATCGCAATACCGAACAAACCCATAGTCATAACAAGAGAGCTACCCCATGCTACTATCACCAGTAGCCCGGAAAGGACTGAAGATACAATTGAACCTGACCCTGATAAGCGTAAAGACAGTCCTGCTTTGGTTGTTTCGAAGGGAACAGATCCTCCAACGCCTTTGAGCAAACTGGCACCGAAGTCTGGCGTCACCAAGACCAATGCAGAGTTATCTGAGGACGAGCTTCGTGTACTGTCTACAGAGATCAGATCTGCATCGGAATGGCGCAAGTTAGGTAATTAGTTGCAACTGTAGTTAGCAAACATATTGAAGGTATTAGTCTGAAATAGGTACGTGTCCTTTTGCAATACCTTAAACAATTGCCTACTGGAACTAGGTGCCACCTTTATTAAACCTATGGGGCACATGAACATTCCGTAATCATCGGGTTAAGAAAGCACGCCCTGTAATAAGAGATTATACAAAGTATAAGCACCCTTTTGTTGACGAAACTCTTCACAAACAGAAAACCCTTTTGAAAGGGAGTAATGGTCTGTTCCCACCATTTGATTCGATTCTATTTATATTGTTCTCCAGTGTTTAATAACGACAGATGCATAATAATTTAATTACATGCACAACCTTTTTACTTACAATACGCGGATAATCGTTGACAGTTAGCTCATCGTACGCTTCCGAATCTTTGGATTGATATACCCCTTCGAAATAAACTTTCATGACAACAAATTTCTATATTTTATTAGGCAAGCAACTCGGCCTCAACCAGGCTGATATAAAGAGTTTGTCCAAGGCGAACGGAGAGGGCGTGACGCAATGTGCCTTTGGGGTTCTGAAGCTTTGGAAGGAGCGCTTCTGCAACGCGGCGAAGGAGAGGCGCATCCTTGCTGCTGTCATTTCTGATCTAGGTCGAGACAAACTTTATTCAGCCATTATCAAAAGTAAGTTCAATGTGTGCTGTACCATTTCACACTTCTATCCCTTTTCATTTAAGCGCAAAGAGAAATCATTATGCGCTATTTAAAAAATGCCTTTATTATTATTATTATTATTATTATTATTATTATTATTATTATGCATATGAAAACGTTTGCTTGGATTTGTCTCATAAGAGTAGTTGACCACAAATTCTGACTACAATATACAACCAATCATAACAAGCTTAATGCCAAAAAAAGGTAACGATTAGTATATTCATTAGCAGCTCACCCAAAAAGCCACCTGACCACAAAAGAACAAGTGACGACTTGCGAGAGTGGCCGAAGGGCAATTGAAACTCGCTATTTTGCTCTTCTCTAACACAAAAAGAGACACCATTGTGCTGGATTACTATATTATTTCAGACGAAAGTACAGAGAAAGTGCATATTTTTCTTTGTTATCATACTTTTTAAAAGGTTACCAAAGTGACTCCCTGGCACTCCGATGCTGGAAAGAAATGCACTTTTTTTGTTTAACTTCACTTTTTCACGCAAAAATGCTAATTTGTTCTATGCACGCAAGTCAGATTGAGCGGATGAACAACATTTCCATGTGGTATGCAACGTCATTTAAAAACCCTGTCGGAAGTATAACAAATTCTAATCAAGTGTCAGGCAGAGGAGCAACAGCTCTCCAAAGACTCGAAATCAAAAGCTATGAAAATCGGAAGTTGTAGAACCTAAAAGAATTAGTTGTCAACTTGATGATGTCATCTTATGATATATATATATATATATATACGAAGTAAGCATATTCAAAATGGCTTTTCATTAATTGATCACAGCTTTCCATTAGTTTAAAGTTATATTTACATCGCATAGGGTCTTTAAAAATAATCTGCTCAAAACCTCACCAATACACAGCATCACTTGCCTATTAAAGCACAGAAAAAAGGAGAACAACCGTGAATGGTAAAAAAAGAAGAGTTTGGATAACTGAATATTAAAAAGGATTAAAATTAAATGAAAATGATTATTACCTTACCAGGCAAATTTCAAAATATGTGTATGCACCTTTTTATTTGCCATAAGTTTCGTGTTAGAATCATTACTGAATCCATGATATTTTTTAAATATTAGCCTGTCTACTATTTAAATGGGTGTGGAACGTGGAAAAAAAAAGCAACAACGATACGACACATCCTAAAGTGCCATATGGTGTCTCTATATATTTTCCTTTTTGTTTGTCATGACTTACAGATAAACTAACGAGCAGGATACAGTCTATGGAAGATAGCGTGAAAAGATGGTCAGACGTTTTGAAAGAGAGGTATGGCGGGGCTGATTTCGACACAGTGGAGAGTCAGCACTACGTGGATATCCCAGTAGTGTATCAAGACGAGGATGGAAATAAGACAACCCTCCTGAGCAGACATGACGTCCTCAAGGCTCAGAAGGGCAAGAAACAACTGCCACTGATTCTTCTACACGGAGATGCTGGGTGTGGTAAAACGACCTTACTCAAGCGGCTGGCGAAGGACTGGGCAGAAGGCAACGACCTATCATATCTTTCCAAGGTTCCTCTGGTCCTTTTCCTTACGCTTGAAGAGTTGCGACGATGTCGTAGCATCGGAGAAGCAGTGGTCAGGTCTCTCTTGTTCAAGGATTCCTCTGCAACGGCTAGGATGGTTGATGATTACCTGAGGATGTACCCGGATAACGCTGTACTGCTGGTAGACGGATTTGATGTATCTCGTTCACAAGGAGATCTTCAGGCAACGCAGACGCTCCGTGACCAGGTGAATTGCCAGATGATTGTTTCAAGTAGGGCGTGTCTTCCAGAAAGTGAAGATTCCCTCCGTTAGTTGATTTACGTGGAGATGCAAGACATTAGTTTCGACCAGCGAAGCAAGTTTATCGGTTTGTTTTTCGGGCCTAATGTAGTACAAGGTGAGGAGCTTCTTCAGTGCATAGAAGGTGATGATGTCTTATTATCATTCTGCTCTCGTCCAATGTTTCTAGCCACCATTTGCCAGCTATGGATAAACCATGCACAGCTTCAGGATATAAATACATGCTCTGATATCATTACTTCTTCGCTTGTCCTTCGTTTCATTGGTCATGAAGATGTAAAAGATGTCGTAGAGGGCGTTTCAAATGTTATGTCAACGCTTAGTCGCGTAGCAGTGGAGAGCATCATGACGCCGGGAGTTCACCTTACGTTCAGGACAATGGACCTGGCAGACGATGATGAGCGCGAGTGTGCAGAGCTAGCTGAGAGAGTTGGTTTGATCAGATGCTCCCCTTCCACCGCCAATGACTCAACTACTCACAAAGAAGACAGAGAATGGTCTTTCATCCACCCTCTGGTACACGAGAAATGCGCTGCCATCGGACTAGCATCTCTCCATCGGACTGACCCAGAAGGATTTGAAGATATCATATCTACCATTGGTTCCATTGCAGAGTGTGAGTCTATGAGATACATCTTAACTTTTGCTTCCGGTGAAAGTGTTGAGGTCGCAAAGAGAATCCTACGACTTTTAGGTGATCTAGCCTGGAAGGATCCCGGTTCAACTTTGACTGCCCAAAAACTTGTATTGAAATGTAACTTTGAATGTCATCGAAACGACGCATTGAATCGTGAACTTCAGTTCAGCATACGGTCTCTCCAAATTGCAGCCTTCACCAACAGCTTCATGGTAGACGTGTCTTTCAGGTATTTCATATTGAACTCCTTCAGGGAAGCCGAGAACCCTGTTGAAATACAGAAGGTCCAGTTCATAATATCATCTCGAATCGACATGGACTACGCCACGGCTTGTTTGCAAAATGGCTACTTCACATCTGTGCCAGAGTTCATCTTTGAAATGCCAAAGACATTCAGTCCTTCAAGAGAAGCTTCCAGAAGACTTTCCGATGACGTAATTACCCCATCCCTTCGACGCCTCATGGTCTCGTCCATTTTCTCCACCCGAGACTTCATTTCCAACATCCACTCCTCCGAAAGCCTTGAAGAACTCAGAGGTTCCGATATTGACCCGAAGTACATCGACCTACCTGCATGGTGCCGAAACTACCCAAACCTGAAGACACTTAGTCTTTCATGTATCATGTACCAAGACCCACGGAATATGGACGACCATAGGAACAGCCTCAAAGGTCTGGAATCTGTCTTGTGTACCCTCACTTGTCTGGAGTATCTTCAGCTCAGCAACTTCTTCTGCTCGGAAACCCTGATCCAGATCCTGGTCAAGGTTCTTCAGACACTGCCCAAGCTATCCCACATCCAAGCAGGACCATCTGGTGACCAACTGCATCATTATTCTGAAGAAGTCGAGGAGACTTGTGGTGACGTCTCAGAGGCTACAATCCAAAGCTTCACCAAGGCTACCAACAAGAAGTCTTCGTCCCTGAAGATCCTTCAACTCTCATGCTTCGGGAACTTTGAAAAACTCTACCAGGTGCTGCGGTCTGAAACAAATTCGAGGGGGCGGAGAGGAAGTGAGCTGTAAGTATAGTGATTTGTTCGTTGAGGGCAGTTGTACACATTTTTGAATGCAACTCTAGAGCAATCGAGATTTCCCATGAGAAAATACCCGATTTTTTTCTTTTCATTCAGGCTTTACAAAAATTAGAGTATAAATACAAAAAAGAATAATAGCTGTCAGAGGAAACAAACATGAATTATTAATTATTGAAAAGGATTCTTGCTTTAAAAAAAACAGACCAAAGAGAATCGAGGAAAGTAATCATCACAAAAGTATTTCTGGACAGCATGTGTTTGTTCAGGACTGGTGGAGAACTGTATTGAAATGACTTTCACTCTAAGATCTTGTGTTTACATTAATTATTATTTTGTTTTTGTTTCGTACCTTGTGTTCACAGGCACTATACTTCACCCAGTGATGAGAACGGATATTGGGTTTTCAAACGGTAGTGGAAACATGAAAACGTAACAGGAGTCACATGGCCAGGGCCCCGTCTTACAAAGAATTGCGATCGATCGCAGTTTTGAAACAACGGTTCTCATTGGTTGATAGTGCGCGTGCTGTACAATACGCGCATGTAACGATGATCTTGATAGGCCATTGTCATGTTGAGATTGATCTCAACTCTTTGTAAGACGGGGCCTAGGTCTTCTCTCTCATGAGGCAGGAAAACACTCACGTGATTGCCCTTGGTTGTAAGATGTTACTTTAGGGCTTTCCTCGAATCATCGGATCATCGGGTCTGGTGGTCGCGTTTCCCTACCTTTTGTGAAAACATGCCCCTTTGTTGACGAAACGTAGTGGGATACTATTTGTGAAATAAGCCCTTCTCATCTAACAATGGTCAGGTCCGATTTAACCAACACTTTGTGAAAAACCTTTCGACGAATCTACAAAAGGTCGCGTCTATAACATGCATCTTCACATGATCTTCCGTTTTCGTTCCACGAAAGGTCGTGTAACGCGACCACCCGACCGGACGCAACAAACCGTTGATTCGAAGTAAGCCCGTATTTGGTGATTGTTGACGACTTCTGATTATCACCACCCGAAAATGATCCAAACTGTAATGCAGTTATTATGACTTTATATTTTACAGATACAAATCAAACTCCTTTATAACTAGGCATTCTCTTTTAGTTCAGTACATGTAGTTGCAGATTTTGTTTGATCTATATATTGGTTGTACAGCGCCCTCTTAAGGTTTATGTTATGTTATGTTATTGTTGGGTTGTATACATGTATGCCCCATTTCCCCCCTTTGTTAACAAATATATACATCTACATAATGCGACATAATGTATAATGTTCTTATAATTCATAATTGTTGTATTTTACTATTCAATGATATTTATTCATGAAATTCGCTGGAAAAGAAGACCTTCGGGTTATAATTATTTAGTTAATTCTTTTTTTCTTTTCCCAGCATCCATGTGACTAACTTCGAATCATACTGTTGATTTCCTATACACTGCTTCCTGACTTTGTCCTTGCCGAATAAATGATAAGAATAATAATTATAATAATAATGGGATTATAATATTTATAATGATAATGATAACAATAACAACAGCAACAGCAATAACAACAATATCAAAAAGGTATTACACAGTTTTGGTATGGGGTCATGAATCCCTTTAACAGTAGCCAAAAGAGTTGAACAGGTCGAACATTATTGACCAAAAACACAGACATTGCAGAATGTACTATATTATCTATAACATACGCAACCTGATATACGTAAGTAAAGCAGGTTAAATCTACTTGTCCCAACAAAAAAAAAAGGAAAAAAAAAAGGAGGGAACTTTAGCTATGCTTTCTAAAGGAAGAGTAAACAAGTATATAATATATTCAAATCAACAAGAATCCGTACAGTTTACTTGTTTTACTACGTTAATACATTAAGTCAAAATATTATTTTATGTATGTAAATAGAAAAAGAGAAAGCTGTATGTAAAGACCGCTCAATGGAGACACAAAATAATAGTGGCCTCTTTATATGTACAGGTTCCTTTAACATGTTTTTGAATAATGAAAAACGTGGTTTAATATTTAAATATTTGCTAAATGAACCTTTACATAAAGACCACCTGCCTGTGTTGACCACTTTTTATGTTTCTCTTTGAGCGGTCTTTATATACAGGTTCCACTGATATTCGAGGTAAAGGCCTGGCTTTGTATCATAGGGACTTTTAGATTTGCACGTCGACATCTTTGACTGCAACGTGTGACGTCATTTTAAGGCATTGCGCATGGGTTACGTCGTCTCAGTCGGCGATAGAGAATGCGCCAACCTTGATTTTCCTAAATCTAGTACATACATATACATACATATTGATATTTATATAGCGCCTTAACATGCTCAAGGTACTAGTATGCCGCGTGCGCATAAATTATACAGTTCCTCATGTAGACAAAGGAACATCCCTTCCCTGCCATTATGTAAAAATGTGTAGAAAGGGTGTCACATGCATATTCACCTGTTCTAAACATTTTTACATATCAGCAGTGATGGGATGTTCTTTTGTTGAGGGTAGAATGAGGAACTGTATATTTTGTATTTCTTTGTCCGTGATGTTCATAGTGTTACTTCCTGCATGCATGTTTATCGTCGAGTGCAATTTAAAAGATTTTGTAGTCAACATGGGCAGTTAAGTACGTTGACACGATGGTCAGTAGGCATGCGTCGTGTTCTCGTCCACTCAATCTGAAAGTCCCTAATATCTATTCCCTGTAAGCGACATTCATCGGTATTCACTACATCGGGTTGATACTGAGTATCTTTATGTATTTAGTATATGTAAGGTCTATGTCGCTCTCTATTGTTCTACATTGTATTGTATATTTGGAATAAAAACACATATTTCTTACATTTTGGTTCCATGATTATTTTTGACTTGTTTTCAATTACAAGATCGAGCACGCGGTCTGTATCTATGGGTGCATGCCCCAAATTGTTTTCTTTTCAACAACATATTTCTTACATTAGGAACAAATAGGAAGTCCATGTACTTTCGGTTTGTATAATGAAAATCAAGGATAAAACTGTGTATGACTACAAATGAGAGAGAATTAGAAAAAAAAGAAAGAAAGAAAAGCACTCTCTTGAAAGGTACAGTCTGAAGTTTTGTTTCTTCTTCTGAGTCTGGGGAATCTCCAGTATTATTCAGGTAATACCGGTTAACTACTATCAAACATAGCTCCTATGAGTAATTTCCATATGTGAATCTCGAGAATGCCGATGTATCGTAAACATCCCTGATTAAAGGGTCTAGAATATATTGTTATCCTTTTCTATTTTCAGAGCAATTGCATTTTTAACTCTCATATCCCTGGAAGAATGTAGTATTAAAAGGAAAGGAAAAATTACTGTTGCCAATAAAAAGAAAAATATGTGATCAATTCAGCCATTTCCCTGGCCTGAAAAGAATAACTATTCGATTAATATTTAATTTTGAACGGAACAGTATATCGAGTTTAAAGGTAAAGACCAGTTATGGTCATGCGATTGCATTGTGAAAAAAACGTTGTGGACCGATCAGAAAAGGTTGATCATCTAGCATCTAGAATATGCAAGGTTCTGGAATCATCAAAATGATAAGAAATTTGGCCTATTCTTCGTAAAGTTACAAGCACTATACACATAAACATGTATATGGGACTACTCTATATCTCTCACACGACCATGAGAGAAACAAATTTACCAAATATATGAATTAGTATGCGGTTTCCCGGTAAATTTGTTATCATCTTGTATTAGTCAAAACATGTTCTTTCACATGATTGGTAATGGGAGCTTCCATTTCATTTTTTGAAATGGGGGCGTTTTCAATACTGGTCTTTACCTTTAATAATGCAGTAACAAGACATTATTTATGTGGCGTTGAGGGGGTGGGGGGATGTTAGCCTTTTTCCTTTGTTAGATCATTTGGAAAAGGTAATTCTCGGACATTCGTCATTTATGGGCTGCAGAATGATTAATTGTGACGTACATACTAATTACTAAATGACAATTGAAAATACATGGACGATCTTTCCTTTTTGTTCACTCTTTCTCCCCCCCTCTCTCTCTCTCTCATCCTTTATGTGTCTCTTTCTCTGTCTGTCCCTATATGTGTGTCTGTCTCTTTCTTTCTGTCCGTCTCTTTCTCTCTCTCTCTCTCTCTATATATATCTCTTTATGTGTGTGTCTCTTTCTCTGTCTGTCCCTATATGTGTGTCTGTCTCTTTCTTTCTGTCCGTCTCTTTCCCCCTCTCTCTCTATATATATCTCTTTATGTGTGTGTCTCTGTCCCTGTCCGTATATCTCTCTTTCACACAAACACATTTACATTAGTTTGCTTTATTTCATATTATATGTTACCCTCGAGGTTATCCTCGAGGGGTAAGAGAACGAAAAGCATCAAATCATATTAGTGCATAATAAGCTCCCATTTTACCATATGCTTTTAATGAAAACAAATATTATGCTGAATTCTGAACGAATTAGGCATTACCATTAACACCAAAAAAAAAAAATATCTGAAGTTAGGGAAGCAACTGAAATTTCATATTCATATGTGCAAAGTTGTATGGAAAACGAAAAGATATGTTCAGAAAAGTGATAAAACAATTATCAATTAAAGTTACTATAAGAAGCATTAAATATAAATCGAAATGGAATTGAAATTATATATGTAGATTCATCTTCAACCCCTTCCCTGCTCCTTTTAAAGCTATGGTCACAAATGTGAGCGGCGACCGACAGATCAGTAGCCTGCTCGGTCGCTGCTGGAATTTAGGCATCACCCAGCAATTAGGTCGGTGCCCGAGCGGCGACCGCCCAGGCACCGAGCGTATTTTTGGGCGGCGAGTGAAAAGTGAGCAGGCGCCGCCCAAATTTTAACTCCGCGCTAAAAATTCAGCGGCGACCGAGCGATGCTCTAAAAACGAGCGGTGTCTGGGCGGTCGCCGCTCGGTGGCCGGGCAGCGCCCGGGCAGAATTGGTTAAAAAACTCGCCGCTCGGCCGCCGAGCAGGCTACTTTTGGGTAATGTGACCATAGCATAACCGAAAACAACATTTTCCAATAAATTGCTAGTATATTTACTGAAACACACGAAATACGGGCATTGCTATTTGCCAAAATCTGTTGACATGCAAAATAAGGTTCGCCTAGTTTTAACCAACAACAATAATATATCTTAATGTTTTCGTGTTACCACCAATATATATTGTTTTAAATAAATGCCTACTTTAAAAGACAAAGAACAACGGTTTGTTTGTTTGAACGTTTAATCTATATTCTTTGTTACCCGGAAGTTAAGTGCTAATAAACCAACATTTCGTTGTTAAATCTGAGATGCACGGCCGTAGGTGTTATCAGTGTCTGTGATATGGTGTAATATTGAAGCTCGAAAACAATTGCG
>BEXV01003652.1:15406-29051 GCA_003118195.1 Hemicentrotus pulcherrimus | reverse complement strand
AAAAAAACAAAGTGTCAAATTGATCTTTTTAGAAGAAGATTAAAATTAAATATAAAAGCTGGCGGCCATCTTTAAAGAAAGCCTGGCCGGACATCTTGGAAAATGTGCCGAGCGGCTCCTTCATTTTTCCAAACTTTTTTTTGTTTTTTTTTTGTTGGCCCAACAGCACATTAAAAGATTTTAAATTTGATTTTTGTTTTTATATTTTTTCATTTTACTGAACTTCAATTTATTGGTATTGATTCAAATAATAAGAAGCCAAAATCACAAATACTGAAGATGTCTTGACCTTAAGCAATCAGGGGAGGAGCTACACGGTATTCAGTTCTATTTCTCATCGGAGTTGGAGGACATATTTGTTAGTTTGTTTTTATTTTTTTCTCTCTCTTATTTTCTTCATATCACATTTTGTTTCTTGTAGAACTAATGAGAGATTCCTCAGAGGGTTTGATGCGGGGATGACACTATCACGGAGTAAGTTACTACTACAATAATGATTCTAATAATAATAATACCCTTGTTTTATAAAGCTTTTTTACCATTAATTGATCAAAGCACATACCGTATTAGTATTACCACAGCTCTGGATTCAATTACTATTAAGGGGATAGTTGAGTGCTTATAGTGCCCTTTTTCCGACCTAGAATTGCTATGAAGGTGATTTTAGACCCCCAAATGTGTGAAATATAGCTGATACGTTCATACCAATTCAGCTCCACTTTTTAAAAAAACATGGTGACCTTTCATTAATTATTTAATTAAAAATAACAATACATAAGCCGGCTAATTTTAGGTAATATAAGCAACACGAAAATGCCAACAAATAAGCCGACATGGTTCACAAGTATTAGAAATCAATATATTTCAGCCGTCTCTGGACCGATTTTGAGGAAACAAAGATGATTTTGTCATTTGAATATTATGTTCTCTCAAATTTGACACTCATTTTTTTATTATCTCACAAAAAATTATTTTGTGTAGCGCCCTCTGCAACAGAACTCAACTATCCCTTTAAGCTTTGGGTTGCAATACTGGGCTTTAAGTTAGGTTAAAATTAAGGGATAGGCGTGTGTGTGTGTGTGTGTGTGTGTGTATTGAGTTTTTTTACAGACGTGTATCAATCAGATATGATTATTTACGTCTGGGGACAGATCGTATAACGTCACCATATGAAAGACGTGACTCAGTTTCGAACCTGCGTCCTCTGCTAGGTGTAGTGTTAGCATCTTTTTATAACAAAAATTTATACTGGTTATATACTTCAACTTATCAGTTGCAAAACAGTAGGCACCAATTGTAAGAAAGATTGCTTTATAAATACAACACAATGGCTCTGCAAACTTTCCCCTTTCTTAGATCGATCTTGCAGTGGAAACAGTTTACCGGTAATCATCTTGAGGCCTTTGGTATACATTTCCCATGATAAATAAAACGTGGCACACAGGGAGATTATTTGTTTGGAATATAATAATAATCTGGATTTATATAGCGCTTCATACAAAATACCATCTCCAAGAGCTTTACAGATCACATTTTTACCATGGTCGGTGAATTTTAATGTGCACCATCTCCACTGAGAGTCCCTACACTGGGGAGTATTACTACCATATGGTCACCTTGAGGGCATATGGCAATTACTAACACAAGGGCTTTTGTCACCCAACCAGGTCCCCAATTTCTTTCCTGTGTATGAAGTGGCAAATGTAGATTAATGGCTTGCCTAAAGACATTAGTGCCATGTCGGGAAGAGTATAAAGAGTTATTCTGTTTTACATCTTTCCCGCTAGGTGAAACGTCCCTCTCACAAAGTACAGAACTCCAGCAACTGCTAGAGATGTTCCCTAACAAGAAACCTTCCAAGCTTCAAAAACTTCTTGACGACAACAATAACAATGTGGTGGAGGTTGCCGATCTACTCATGGATTGAAGAAGACCCAAGATGATGAACGCCCATATTGTACCTCTTCCACAAGATTGAACGTGAGAAACGTCCCCGAGAAATAAAATGGCTACAGCCCATGAGACTGGCAATGTCGGTCTCCTGGCCCTTCTGAAAAGTTATCTAAGCCCTACAACCAATTTTATGTCAGTTTCCTAGTACTTCTGAAAAGTTACCTGAAAACCACGAGACCATTATGTCAGGTTTCTTAGTACTTCTGAAAAGTTATCTGAGCCCCAGGATACCATTATGTCAGAGTCCTAGTCCTGACAACAATTTTTCAGAGGGTTCATGAGACAAATATTGTATGTCTCGTGTGTTGTCGATCTAGTGGGTCTCGTAGAATACATGTACCGTGTGAGTCAAAAAAAAGTTTACAACTAGAAAATTGCTAATTATTTAAAAATTCATCTATGAGCAGTGAATTATTATACATCACAGAAAGAGTGTTTTATCCCAAATCATTTGGTATCATTTTTGTGTGGTATGTGTGCACACATGGATGAACAGGACTCTTACAGGAGGCATTGTTTGCGAGAGTGCAATGACCGACTTGCGCCAAAGTGATATACCTACAGTATGTATTATGTTGGGATTAGCAGAGTGAGAGAATGAATTGAATGTATCAAATGAAATGCATTGCATATGCTTTTTGTAGAAGCAAAGACACACACATATATACACACACGCAAAATGTTCGTAGATATTTGTTATTCGATATTTGAAATGTATGGCATGATTAATGTTTTTAGGGGTGTTATTTGGATCTGCAAAGACCGAATGAATACCCAAATCCCAATTGTTTTATTCAAACATCACATAAAGCAACTTTGGCTTTTGTCATTCTCGCAAACAATGCTTCCTGTTCATCCAAGCGTGAACGCATGTCACATAAAAATGATACCAAATGATTTGGGATAAAACAATCTTTCATATAATGTATAATAAATAACTATTCATGGATGATTTATAAAATAATTGGCAATTTTCTAGGTGTAATCTTTTTTTTGACTCGCACTGTAGTTCGCTATAAAACTGATTGGGTGATCCAGGATTTGCTCCTGTAACAGAAGGTCCAGATTGTATTTCCTTAAAGATATAGGGTTAAGGACAGGGTTGCAATTAAATCTTAGTTTGGTTGCAGTATTTTACTGCAACCAATTGACGGTTGTGCCTTCCAGAAAATGGGTAAGGGTACTCTGGCGAGGGCAAGTTTTGGTATTTGCCTCACAAAAATCAAGACAGTATAGATATTTTTATGCCTCCGCTACAAAGTAGCCGGAGGCATTATGTTTTCTGGTTGTCTCTTTCCGTTTTGGTTAGTAAAATTGCTCTTTGGCGGAGGCATCATTTTTGACTGCGCGCAGTCTAAATTCCATCTAGTTGCATCTAATTTTAAGTACTTGAACATTTACAAGTTACACATATTTTTATTTTGGTATGTATGATTGTCCTCTAGAAGTGTGATACAGCAGGGCCTATAGTTCGTTCGTTCGTGTCTCCTTAGATCAAGATAGTTATGTAAAGTTTCTTAATTAAAAGTAAATTAAATTAAATTAAGTTCTTCCATCGCTCGCCTATAGTTCATGTACTACTATCAAACGTGTCTAGTATAAAGGCCACCTTAGGGAAACTGGGAAACTGGCCTCTGTGTGAAGGTGGCCTTTCTTGACAAGTCATACAAGTAACAACTCATATCTCCTAGAGAGAAACAATATAGATGACCATTATATACAGTTGGCCTTCATAAATGGGTGGCCTTTAACACTGGTTTGACTGTATATATGTATATAATACTAAAATAGTTTGTTTTTAGGGCTTCAAGGTGACCCAAATCCATTTCCCCCTAATTTGTACACCCTCTCCAATCTTGTTTGTGACATTTAATGTACAATGTTTTGATATTCAGGCATAATTGTTGGGCACCAGTAGTGTCAAGTTTGACAGACATGCTGAGCGCTATACAAGAACCTACTGTTATTATTATTGTTATTATAAGCATACATGGTGGGGGAGGGGAGCTGCAGCCCCTCAAGAATTTCATATCGAATCAGTTATTACTGATATTGGGCCACTTTTGCATGGTGATATATGTCTAATTCTGTTTCACTTGGGTACTAGCTGGTATTGTTCAATGTTCCAAATATGGTTCATATTAACTAGTACATGTATTCTGTTTTGCCAACTCATATTATGATGTAACATTCCTATATGTACAGGTACATTTAACAACTAAATTAGTCAAACCCTTACAGGTTCTGTAATTTTTTCAAGTATGTGGAAAAAGTGATTTGTCACGATTTATGTTTCTTGAAAATGTGACATTTAAAAAGTATTCAACACTGGCCCTAATTTGGCCAGTCCACCTTCATTCCTGAGTTACGAAAATCACAAAAAACATCAAATTTGCAAGGGGTATGAATAATGTAGATGTTAAGTGCATGTACATGGAGTTACAAAATGCCTTGGAAAATATTGTGCACTTTACCTCCATCAACTATTGCACAGTGCATACAATGAATAAATCCTACCAGGTAACCACTTTCTTCACCTGGGTTGAGAGCGGCAAATGTACATGGTTTGGGGCCGTTCCAAAAAGATCTTAAAGGGATCGTTTAACAATGTTAAATCTGAGATACACGGCCCTACATGTTATCAGTGTCTGTGATATGGTGTAATATTGAAGCCTCAAGAAAGAAAAAAAATCTTTGAGTGCCGACCGGTTTTACCATACTCGTTTTACCCAATAGGCTGTAGTGTTATGAAAACCGTCAGGCGAGCGGTTTTCAAAATGTGTAATTCCAATCATAAATATCTTGATAATCAGATAGGCGATCAGCTTGTAAAAGTCATGGGGTTCCTGACTGACCTAATTAAAGGTTTATAATTATCATTGCATCACGAGCTAAATCCAGAATTTTGTTTCAGAATCTGAGACAAAGTTACCGGATCCCTTTAAGTCGCACTTAACTCTAAGTTGGACTTAAACATTATGGAGAGCCATTTGTAGCCTTAAAATAAAATATATTCAAAAGCAAAAGTTCATGTACTTTAGACTTTTCATAAATTCCACATCGAGAACATGAAATCTCCTTGATAATAGAAAATATGAATGATTTGAACCAACATTTTATGCCTTTTAAAATAACTTATACATAATATTTCAAAAATGCTTACGGCTTTCCATAATTGTTAAGTCCAACTTAGAGATAAGTTCAACTTGGGATCATTGTGAAACACCCCCCAGGTTGGTTCTGTTGAGTAGACCTGAATGAATTTAAAGTATGGGAGGTTTAATATACTTTCTTGTACTTCATGAAAACCATAATCATGTTATGTAAATCTTTGTCAGATCAAGATATTCATTACGTTCAAGGTCAGACCCCCTTATTCTGCAAATCACCCACATCAATTTGAAGAAGGGTCAACAAAATATAATTTTTTTTGGTCCCACTATTTGGAATAGTCTCTCTTTAAGCATTCATTCCTGCACCTTAGTCGTATCATTTAAGAAAAATTTAAAAACTCATTTGTTTTCTTCATTTTGTAATTGTTATTTTTTTTAGTGTAATGCACTTGGAGAGTATATAACTATTCTGTTTTTATTTTTAATATGTAAAGCGCCTTGAGCATGTTCATGTAAAGGCCCTATATAAATATCAATATGTATGTATCAGGGCCTGGGTTTGTCATTGTATTAGTACTTCGAATGAACTGAATTGAAATGTAAAATCACTGCATATATTAGTTTCTATACTCTAAGCAAACTGTTGAATCCTCTTTACCTGTAGGCCTACAGTGTTTGATAAATCGCACCAAAATATCTGTATTCTACGCAATTTTGAAAGAATGTAAGTCACAGTACTGATTGCCTTGTAAGATTTCTCAGTGCTTCAAAAGTTTCTGAAAATATTGTAAATCTCATCGTACGTTAAATGTATTCCAAGCAAACTATTGATTGCTTTTTTAAGATTTCATTAGGTCCAAAGATCTGAAAATAATGTAAATCCCATCATTTGTTATCTGTATTCTAAGCAATTAAACTATTGATTGCTTTTTTTTAGGTTTCAGTACTAAATTGCACCAAACTATCTGTATTCTTAGCAAAGTCCCTGAACCCGTACCGGTACTTCAAAATAACTGGAAATTTGGAGTGGACTTTAAAGATTATTATTATAATTCGTCGCTGTTTTCACGAAGTGACGGTAGTGAAAAAAAATTGCATTCACTTTGCGTTACAATTTTCCTCACTACCGTCACTTCGTGAAAACAAGGACGAATTATTAAAATGATGTAAATCACTGGATATGCTCTCTGTACACCCAGCAAAGTATTGAATACTGTATACACATAAAGATGTAGATGTATATGTATTTGTACTCGAAGCAAAGTACCCATTTTCTTTTTAGATTTCTCAGTACTTCAAAAGATTCTCACATCATTTGTTATCTGTATTCCAAGCAAACTATTGAATGCTTTTCTTTTAAATTCCAGTACAGGTACTTCGAAAGAATTGAAAATGATGAAAATTACAGCATATGCTGTCTGTACTCCTAGCAAGTATTGAATTTTGATACACATATAGATGTACAAACAACATGATGATGTATTTGTACTTCAAAAGATTTGAAAATAACATTCCTCACGGCATGTGATATTTTTACTCTAAGCAAAGTACTGATTTCCTTTTTATATTTCTCAGTACTTCAAAGATCTTAAGATAATGTTAATCACATCATTTGTTATCTGTATTATTTTCAAGCAAACCAATGATTGCTTTTTTGATATTTTATTACTTAAAAAAGAACTGAAAAGTCAATAACATATGCTATTTGTTTCTTGGCAAACAATTTTTTAGATACCTCTCATACATGAAGTATATGTTACTATAGTTTATGTAGTTTTAATTTATTTTGAAAAGGTATAGTTTCACAGGATAAAGGGTGAGATAACCAGGACCCTATAGAGTGGTGAAGTGTGACGTCATCAAAAATCTTTTTTTAGAATTTCTCAATTTTTTTCTTCATTTTCCGAAAAAGCATAAAAAATAAGGTTCAAATGTTGAAAACCAATTGAATATGATGAGTATTGGCTGAGATATGACCATCTGAATAAAAAGATTGCCTATGGGAACTCAGTGTTATATGCTCTGGCTCCTCAGTAACGCCAGAGCATATAACTTTGAGTTCATATGCAAAATATATTCATTCAGATGGTCATATCTTAGCCAATACTTAACATATTCAATTGATTTTCGACATTTGGACACTATTTTTGATGCTCTTTCGGAAAATAAAGAAAAAAATCGAGAAATTCTAAAAAAAATAGCTTTTTATGACGTCACAGCTTCAGTAGTCAACCGGTATTCATAAAACCTAACTAAGCCTATCTGTCCACTAACTATGTACTATGTAATTAGTTGACAACTAGCTTAATAATTGGTTTTATGAACATGGGTGCTGGTGACATAACTAGTAGAATACAATGTCTTTATGTTATTTCTCTTATGAGATTAAAAACTGTTTGTAAATAATTAAAGTCTCTTGCCTGTCATGCCTTGGTCAACCGCAAAACCAACTCCAAATCGACTGATGCTTGCATGGTCATTCATTATCTTATAGGAATTAATGTTCGGGATGTTGCCGATCTGGATCCTGTTTCATAAAACTTGTTATCAATAACAAATGCCGAAATTCTATGAAAAATAAGCTATCAGCCAATCAGATGCCACTATTTCAGTGGCTTATAACAGTAATTGTAACTTGTTATTGATATAAAGTTTTTATGAAACAGGGCCCTGTGTTGGTCTAGCCAGTGTGACTGAGGTATTACATTTTCAAAATGTTTGATTTGTATAAAGTACCTACATGAAGAATTAATTATTCCTGTTATCTAGCAAGATTAAGAGAAAATCATAGAATATTGTATACTTGTAAGTTATATTGCAATAAAATAGAAGAAAAACAGTCACTATGCTTTCTACAAATTTGTATAGATGTCTTAAGAGAGTAAGTGTAAGATTTTCTTCAATTGTGATAGTAGCTAGTGTGTCAATATGTGTCTTGTGTGTGCCGACAAGTTGACAAATGCGTATGAAAATTAAAATACAAACTGTTAGACAAATTTTCTATAGATTCTTTTTCATCGTTCACCTTGATATGGAAACTATCTCTCTCTTTCCTAATCTTCTGATTTTGTTCTTCTATTTTCCATCTCTTTCTTCTCTGTACCACTCTGTTTTCCCCTCCTCCTTCTTCCCCTCCCTCTCCCTACCTTGACCCCTCCTCTCTCTTTCTCTCTCTCCCTCGATCTCGATCTCTCCCTCTCCCTCTCTCTCCATCTCCATCTATAATACAATTCAAAAATAAAATCGCTAGTGATATTCGTTTGACCACATTGCAAGACAAACGAATATCACTAGCGATATTATTTTCGATACTATATCCGCAATGAGAAATATATTTAGCATTATAATACAATTCTACTGATGTTCTATCTCTCTTGCCAGTCTCCTCTCCTACCAATCTACCTCTCCTACCATTCAACCTCTCTTACCATTCTCCCTCTTTAATACCATACCAGGGATATGAGAGTTAAAATACATCCCTGACCATACTACCTCTCTTACAATTCTACCTAGATCTACCCTTCTCTCCTATAACCATTCTACCTTTCCTACCATATTCGACCTCTCCTACCATTCTACCTCTTCTAATATTCTTCCTCTCCTATATTCTACTATTCTACCTCTGTTTCAATTCTATCTGTCCTACCGTTCCATCTCTACATTATTCATCTCGATACTAATTCTCCTCCCTGTGGATGGGGGCATGTTTGTTTTGAATGTCCACCCGCCAAGGAAGGTATAGGAGGAGGAGCATTGAAGTTTGTCTCTTTCTTTGTGGAGAAAATTAATATTACGTTTTCATGCAGAGATTGATAATTTTGAAGGGATAATAATGAGTGAATATGAAAGAATAAGTCTAAAAGAAAAAGAGCAAGTTTATGCTGAGCTATATTCTTTCTGTAATCGAAATGCCCCTCCCCTCCCCCTCCCCCCCCCTTTCNTTTCCCTCCCCCATCCCCGATTTACGTACACCATGCGCGCACGAGTGGGCACGCACAGCAAGCTCTTCACCGTCGCGCGCTCTTAATTGCTAGAGATCTTTGGCCAAAACAGAATCATAACACTTCCAACGTTTTTATTCGATTGCCCGTCGTTTATAGATCTTTTTGGTTGTACAGTATATCGACTTTATCATATCATCGGTAAGTATCTAATTTATTGAATTCTACCGTACATAAATCTTTGATTTTAGATGATTCGTTCGAGATGTGTATAATTGCTGAGCCGACTGAACGTAGTGCAAACGTGAGGCATAACACCCCCGGCTGCGGCGGCGGACAAGTAAGCCCAAGCACTGTACTGTATGCTACATTATGTAGCTGCAGCTGTTGGGATTGTATTGCCTGCCTGTCAACTGTCTGTTTGTGCAATGTGCGAGTGTGATCGAGTTGCTTGTGTGACTATTATTCATGTAGATCTATGTTCTTTACCAGAAATTGACTCACATATCCAGATTATTTCCCTTCGTATTAATGCATGCATGATCCCTGTATTGTGTAAACAAATCTGTTAATGTTATGTCTTATGATTTCTGATCTCGCGATCTTGTGAAATAAGCCATCGAACATGTTGAATTGGCATGCTTCTTCTTCCTTTTGAGTACAGACCTCATTACAGAGTATTATCGTACTATACTGGGGGTGTGTGCAGGTGGACCACTACACTGTAGTGACTCTTTTCCACACGGGGCCTCCATTTAACGTCCTATCCGAGGGACGGGGTGTTTTCCACTTGACATAACCTGCGTCTATGAACAAGGGAAGGGGCACATTAACACACAACGCAGGCTTCAGTCATCCGTCTGGGTGGGAGTCGAACCCGGGATCTTTGGTTCGACAGACGAATGCTTTACCGACTGAGCCAACTCGCCGCTCAAACTCGCATGCATGCACACTTGACTTGCATAAATCTATTGAGGCGATGTATGCCATGAACTACTAGTATAATTAGAGGCTGAGCAGTTGAATTGAATGTTACCCGAGAATGCCTACAATATACTAATGCAGAGACTGAGCGAGATAGGGAGAGAGAAAGAAGGGGGTGCGGGGTCGTGCCCGTGGAAAGTGTGAGGCAATTCCATATGCTTCATTTTAGGTTATGGCTTATGCAATGATTTGAAAAACTCAAACAAATTAAACAAAAATTATTAATCACTGACTTGAAATATTATACAGTGAAAAAAATGTTTCTTAAAAAATAAGGACATAAAAAGTAAGTACATAAAATGTCTACNTGCTAGATGTACAATTAAAGATAATCTGAAAATTTGAGTGAAAACGGACCATTATTCATGGGTACAATTTGGAAAAAACTAATCGATTCCTTAATTCTCCCAACTAAATTATTACAATTTTATCACATTTTAGGTGATTGCAAATCTCACAAAGCAATAAAATGGCTCTACATTCCATTCCAGACATTTAAGTGTTGACAGATTTTTGTATGGCCTGTTTTAGTGTATGTCTTTTTTTCATGGAAAAACGGTTGGGAAAATTTAAAAATGGTTGGGAGGATTTACTGTTAATCACTGTCAGAGGGTGCCTCGGCCTCACATCAACGCCTTCAAAGAAAACCATAGATATCTTAATAGTTTGAGAATTTTTTCAGGATTTGTTGCATGTCAGAGGGTTAGTACAGTAGAAGGAATATAGTAAGTAACATTTTATACAAAGATTAAGCAATTTTTGTCATCAACCTTCAACAATGTTACCAAGTCACTTTAATGATAATAATAATAATAAAAACGGTGCTTATAAAGCGCTTACCATTAAAGTCTCTCAGCGCTACACTGAGTGCACACACTGGGAGCTTGTAATCCTTCGGCTATAAATTGTTGGGCTTGGCATCTACATGTACATGTATGGCTAGGTTCACACCAAAGTCTGATAACTTAAAGTTTAGGTCCTGGTTTTAACCCATTGAATACGGGAACCGGGTGGAACCTGTATCAAAGCCCATCTGCACTAGTTTACAGGAGGGATTAGATCACCCTGCAAGGTCACTGACAGGTGGTTATCTCCTCGAATCAGCTCTCAATTAACATAAGAAAAAAAGGATCATGGGGGACCAATGGTCACCGATTAGGTACTGTTTGTTACATGTATATAGATGGCGCAAGTAGCTACAAGTAGTGCAGTGGGCCTTAGCAAGACAACCACGAGCAGCAGACGGTCCTCACTCAAATAAAAGTGTTGTGCTTACGCAATTAAATTTGAGCTTGTAGTTTGAATGAATGCTTTCCCCGACTTGTTGTTTCAGTCTTGTGTGAACCCTTGTGATAATAGTAGATTGTTATTTGTTACTTTGAGGTTTTACAGATAATCTATGGCTTCCATCTCAAGTTTTTTTAATGTTGTTTATTTTGAGTGCACATGATGTAGTGTATTGTACATGTAAGTGTGAAGTATTACATGTACAGTAAGTAACCTTTTAAAAGGAATCCCATCCTGATTGCCATGGTGATGAGGTTGTTAACCTTTATTAGATGGTTGCTTGGCCGAATGTAGTGGCAGACGCGTCCGGAACGTAAATGCAAAATCTTACCACACAATTACATCGAGAACCATATCGTTAGAAAATGTAAATGTACATGTAAACCTTCTCCATGAGGCTTAACGTTAGGTAAAATTTCATTCAGATATGGGCCCAAAATGTACTTTTTTTAGAGCATTGCAGGTATTTGCATGTTTGAAAATCTTAAATAATAACTTGTAAAAGGGCCAAAAATATGGTAAAAACCATGATTGAAAACTTTAGTAAAATTATGGTTGCAAAATATTAGTTATTAGCAAAATAACAGTCATCATGAATATAAATTTGAATTACCTTGAATATGTTTGTTGATTTGTTGCAAATGCAAATCAATATAGTCCCTGTGGAGGGAAAAAATTTGGAGGAAAAAAAATCTTTTCAAATTCAAATTTTGCAACTGGCAGTAGGTATTTTATTTACCCAATTTGTTGCACAGATAAAGGGTTTCAATTTCCAATTATCTAAAGAAATCAACAGACTTCTGATGTGAAAATGTGCACATATTACATGTACATGTATGTACATGTACATGTACATGTTATTTCATAAACTCCACTTGCTGCTACATGTACACATACATGTAAATTTGAGATAAATTTGATGGCTTGCAAATTCCTGGCTTTAATTAACGAACATCACACAACTACATGTACAATGTATTACCCATTTTGGTTCTTGATGTGTCCTTTCGTACCACTTTATTCCGCTAAGCTAGCTAAACCCTTTCCTATACATCTGGTGAAGGCGTAAGCCTGCTTTTAGATCAAGAAATGCAAAGTGAGAGATCTTTACTATGGATTTATCGGTGACCGATGGAATATTTATGATCGGTTTATTACCACGTGTAATTCAATGCCTTGGACTTGGGCAAGGTCACTACATGACATGGTTTCAGGAGCAAGTCATTTGCACAAGCAGCGAGTGTTCAAATTGACAAGTTAAGAACAAAAGAAGCCTTATACATGTAAATATAGAAATTTTGTCTCTTCAGAATGACTCGTTAATAATGTTTGCAAAATATAGTTCTACGCACATACAGTACATGTACATGTACATCTGTACCTGAACATTCAGGAATTTCTACGAATANTGCTGTCAAACTTTGATGCCCATGTGGTCAAGAAGTGTGAAGTCTCACTGTCTCATGTCTGTGTTCATACATGTATTTTATTATTGTTTGGGGTAATGTACAATGTACAGTACATCAATGTTTGTCTTTTAGCACAGGTAAGATCAGAATCATCAGATGCATGCGAAACAAAGAGGTTTAATTCTTATAAATGTAAACAGAGCTTTTTAATAAGCATGAAGTACTGTACATGTACATGCATGTACATGTTTTTTTGGTCTTTTTAGTATTTAGAGTGAACAGATTGAAACAAGAGGTCTAACATAAAATAGTGTAAACAGAGCTTTTAGAAAAAGATGTTTTTTCTTCTGTTTTACATGTATGTTTACCACAGCTTTTTAATAAACAAGAACTATTTTTTTCTTTTTAGAAATAATTTGATGAACACTTAAGCAACAGGTTTAATTTGAACAAGTGTGAATAGAGCCTTTAGATAAAACAATATTTTTCTTTCTTTTAAGTATTGACATGATTGTACAAGTACATGTACATGTACATGTAATATGAACAGGTAAAATAAGAGGTTTAATTTTGAGGAGTGTCGACACAGTTTTTTAATAAGCGTGAAGTAATTTTGCCTTTTTAGTACTTAGTATTGAAAGATAGAATAAGAGTTTTTTTGGGGGAGAAGTGTGAACAGAGCTTTTTAATAAAAAGTTGTTACGTACGTTTGTCTGTTTAGTATGCACAGGTGACGGCCGAGCCCGTCCCTCGTGATATCCAATCCCCAGCATCCTGTGGGAAGAAATCTCCATGCATGCGGAATTCATGGTTTTAAGAAAATTGCTAAGTACAGTGTACATGTACATGTAGTCGAATATCTTCATGTTCAGTATACATGCAAGATTATGCCAGCGCTGCACAGTGCACCTTGTTTGCACCTTGTTCGAATACACCTTGTTAGTAGTCGGAATCATGG
>BEXV01003651.1:0-17921 GCA_003118195.1 Hemicentrotus pulcherrimus | reverse complement strand
GTTAGAACAGGACTGTGCTGCTGCATCAACGCTGCTTGCTGAACAGCTTCTAGATTGACTATGGCTGCTGTCCCTGAGGCTGAAAGCAGACATATCTCCTCACTGAATGGATAGATAAATATAGAATTAGACTTGGGATAGCTTAGGACCAGCATGGTTGGAACAGGACTATGCTGTTACATCAAGGCTGTTTGCTGAACAGCTTCTGGATTGAGTATGGCTGCTGTCCCCGAGGCTGAAGGCAGAGGTGGACAGAAAGGAGGTTTATACATGTAGGTTAGACAAGGACTAATGAGACTAGGACTAGAGTGGACTGATTAGGACTATGATGTTGGGTCAAGGTTGCTTGCTGCACAGCTTATAGATTGACTATGGCTGATGTCCCTGAAGCTGAACACAGAGGGGGACTGAGGGGACAGAAAGGAGGCATATAGGTTAGACAAAGACTAATTAAACTAGGACCAGAGTGGACTGCTTAGGACTATGCTGTCGGGTCAAGGCTGAACACCTTCTCATTGGGAAAGATCTGACTAGAGAGGATACTCACCAGATGCTAGTGGTCTCCTTGTATCCTACTACTGCATGGCATCCCATAGCTACAGCATGGGAACGTATNGAATATGAACAGCTAAATGGGATTCTTAAATCCTTTTAATTGCATAAGCTAAAGTTGAAATATGCAGATGTAGATTAACCTCATCATTATCAACAAAACATTTCAATGCAAAGTGTATTTTTGGCTACAATTTAATTGAGATTAGGGGAAATACAGTAACACTTTGTTAAAAAGTCAGGAAAAACTTTGGGCATCCGATTTGGCTCTTCATATTCAAATCATTTGTAAAGTCATTTGTAACTTTAGGCACAGCTTTATGAAACACCCTCCTGATGTGTAATGTTTAATAAAGCTCACCTTCAGTTTATTCATCATTTGTCTGTGGAGTTCATATTCCATGAATGGAAGGGCCTAGAACATGATAGACAGATAGATATTATCACAATTAAAATCACTTTATCCAAAAACTGCAGCAAGAAAGCAACGGACATGTTTCCATTGGACCATGTACATGTACATGTATACAGTACTTCTAGGTCGAGAGTACTCGCAATGATTTGACAAGCTTTTTCCATTCAGTTCTAATCTCCATGATCTCTGGGAGCTCCTGCCTTGGTAGACACATGTCTTTTTCTAACTGGTCTATGTAAGTCATTGCTGGGCGCCCTCTGTATATACATGTACAAGTATATATACATTTTATCTACTTGTATACCTATTTTATCTATTATAATAGAATAGTTTCTATTTTTCTTCTTTAACATGGGGGCTCACTGTGTTTAATATAAACCTGACTTTATAAAATTACACACAGGCAACAAGACACTGCTTTCATGAAACATCTTAATTAAAAAATGATATATCACATTCTTTTTCTAATTTATCGAAATAAGAGTATAGAAAAAATAGAAAATAAAAAGCAAAAAGAAAACTTACATCGCTGATCAAGGCTGCATTTGCTTCTCCTTGCATCTTTTTCTTGCTTCTACATACTCTGCAAAATGAAAGAAAAATAGTATAGATATCTTCCATATCCCAATGGAACATTGAAATAGAAGACACATGTACCCACCACTCTATTGTTCAGTACAAAAAATAATCAATCAAAATAATCATTCAAAACAATTTGTTGTAAGGAATTGTAAAATCTTCCTCTACACTTCTGTGATGGGAAAAAAATATTAACAGAATCACACACCATAAAAACCAACTCAATTTGCAATGATATAACTTTCATGTTTTGATTTAATAAAAAAGACTGATTGAACATTACTTACTACTCAATTCTCAACCATCTGAGGTTATTAATAATAATAATATTTAGCTTTCATTAGCGCTTATCACCAATGTATCTAAGCGCTTCACAAATGTATTATTTCTAATAGGTTGTTTGAGAATTCTAGAGGCTATAGATTTTTAAAATCATTTTTGAACAATAATTGAACAATGACTTCTCTAGAGCCACTCAAGAATACTTTTGATACACATCCTTTTTCAAGAAGGTCAGGTCACAAAGGTCAAGTCACAAAGGTCAGGTCACGAAGGTCAGATGACTCACCTAGCCTGTATGCTACAACCATGCCCTGTGTATGACAGGTACGGAGGGGGCTCTATGGTGGTGAAGAGCACATCTGGAACTTTGCTGCGTCTACAAAAGGCAGATAAATATTGGATATACAGAGTGAGTCAAAATATGTTTACACCTAGAAAATTGCTTATTATTTTGAAAATCATCTATGAACAGTAAATCATTGTGTTCATGTACATCTTATGAAAGAGCGTTTTATCCCAAATCATTTGGTATCATTTTTGTGTGGTACATGTATGTGTCCACGCTTGGATGAACAGAGGGCATTGTTTGCGAGAGTGCAAAAATCGACTTGTATAGTAAAGTAAGTAATACTAGGGAAGAGTGAACTTATAAAGGCCTTTTTTATCACATAGGTTTAAGACATTGTCACAAGAATTAAACCCTTGTGGAATTTTTCAAGAATGCCTATGGGAGCTGGACGGTTCCTGCACAAGAACTTTCCTGAAAGAAATTGTATCATTCATTTGTAAATGAGTTCATAATAATCCTGTATTTCGTTATTGTTATCATTTATTTTAATCTTTATTTCATTCAATTACTGTAATAGCCCCACACTTCACTGCATCTGAAATGGTCAGATGAACAATAAATGAACGTGATAATACAGACAACTGGGGGGTGTTTCATAAAGCTGTGCGTAAAGTTACGCATGACTTTACGAATGACTTGAATACGAAGAGCTAAATGAGATTCTCAAATCTTTTTTATTCCATAAGCTAAAGTTGAAATATGCAGATGTAGATTAACCTTATTATTACTAACAAAACATTTTAATGCAAAGTGTATTTTTGGCTACAATTTAATTGAGATTATGGGGAAGAAAGTCACACTTTGTTGAAATGTCGACAAAATTTGGGCATCCCATTTGGCTCTTCATATTCAATTAATTTGTAAAGTTATTCATAACTTTACGCACAGCTTTGTGAAACACCCCCCCTGGATTTATAAAGGCCTTTTCCATCACATAGATAAAAAGGCCTTGTCCTAGATCATGATTCTACTGAAATTCTTATCTAAGGAAACTGTGCCGTTCCTGTGATAAGCCAAGCAAAATGAAAGTATCCCCATCCAATAGCTAAACAACAGTCCCATGTACTCACTTGCATGTTGCACATTTTGCTAGCTGTACAGGGAAAGGAAGGGCTGTATCGTTGTAGGGAATGTGGCACATGCCACAGCGAGAGGAGACATGGTCCGGGACTGGGTTTCCACTGTCCATTCTAAGAAAATGAAGAAAATGACAAAATAATAACGTGAATGTTAGGCGATGTCTGCATTCAATTTCATCAGCATTACTGAATCAGCGCGAAGCCTCCGCGCGATGCATGTGCAGGGAATGTGCAATGCCACCTATGCTATGTCTATTGGATACGAGCTTACAATTTTTTTCAAAGTTTTATAACTTCTCGTAAATCAAAAAATCGTAGAGGCCGCAGAGCGTGTGAATCAGTACAAAAATATCAAGACTGCCCCCTGCCTCCGCAAGGAAGCCGCACTGAAAAAGGGATACGGGCAGGATACGGGCTCAGTAGTCTAATTGCAGGCCACTGTAAACTAGGCATAAGCAGTGACATTTGGGATATACTTCCAAGGACTTGCCAAGGAAAAGGAAAGGAAAAAGCAAATGCTTACCTTTCAATAACATGTGGTGTCATGGACTGTTGTTCCTTGAGGAACTCTGTTCTATCCAACGACATTGTTAGAACAGGACTGTGCTGCTGCATCAACGCTGCTTGCTGTACAGCTTCTAGATTGACTATGGCTGCTGTCCCCGAGGCTGAAAGCAGACATATCTCCTCACTGAATGGATAGATAGAGAATAGAATTAGACCTAAGTTAGACTAGGACCAGCACGGTTAGAACAGGACTGTGCTGCTGCATCAACGCTGCTTGCTGTACAGCTTCTAGATTAACTATGGCTGCTGTCTCTGAGGCTGAAAGCAGACATATCTCCTCACTGAATGGATAGATAAATATAGAATTAGACTTAGGATAGCCTAGGACCAGCATGGTTGGAACAGGACTATGCTGTTACATCAAGGCTGTTTGCTGAACAGCTTCTAGACTTCTCTACTGTCCCCGAGGCTAAAAGCAGAGGGGGACAGAAAGGAAGTATATAAGTTAGACAAGGACTAATTAGACTAGGACCAGAGTGGACTGATTAGGACTATGATCTTGGGTCCAGGTTGCTTGCTAGACATCTTCTCAATAATAATAATAATATGATATACCGCTTTTATATAGCACCCAATACATCAAAACAACGACGTGTCTAAGCGCTTTACAGATTGAATTATTACACCGGTCATCGGATTTAGGCTAACACAATGTATGCATGTTCTCCACTCCCTGGGGAGCAATCTCAGTGGAAAAGATCTGACTAGAGAGGATACTCACCAGATGCTAGTGGTCTCCTTGTATCCTACTACTGCATGGCATCCCATAGCTACAGCATGGGAGCGTATCTCTGTCCTTAGCTCTCGCCACCAAGCATCTCTTGTCTCAGGCTCATCTAAGAAATGAAAATTAAAAAACATGAATATAATCTCCCTCTCTCGATTCAGTTAGTATCATCAAATCCTTCCAAATCTTCTAAAGAATCACATGTTCAGGAAGCCTTCTATAAACAGGTTCTAATCCATCGTACTTTCATCCTAAAATATCAAAGTTTTATACCTGTTTGAATACCATTCCTCAAGAAAGTGACATACATTTTATTGTTGACCGACATTTCCCCATTTTAGTTTGAGTATATTGTCATTTGCAGTTGTGAAAGTATTAATTGATAATCAATAGCTATAATTTTATATGTGGCAATTTAAATATATCTAAATTGCACAATATAGAACGATCATTAATTATGATGTTATCACTGAAATGTTATCTTTTTCATTTCAATGGATGATGACTGTGGATCAATAGATGGATTAAATGTAAGCTTTCTTGAGATGGAAAAACATCTAGTGGGAGAACCAAAAGAAAGAATTCATATACAATAATTGATAGCACCGAACATACATGTATGACAAGGGATTGACATATGACAGAAATTCATAAGGATTTGTCCTGAAATAATGTGTAAATTGGGTTATTTTTTAAAACCCAAGTTGATACAAATAAATCAGGAAATGCTTCTTCGCCTGCGCCCAACAATTGGCATTATATCATTTAGAAATTATGTGTACTTGTTTGTTTGTTTGACCTGACTGCTATTCAAAGAAAGCTTGTGTATGCTTGTAATGAAACGACTGGGGGAACGACGGGTTAAGGCCTCTTCGAGGGACTTGGTAATGAGGATTAATGCCTTAACCAAAGGGCACTAACAATTGACTTGGTTTAGAACCCAGGACCTCCCAGTTATAAGACCACTGCTCTACCACTGAGCCACCTTTGTTGAATATACTCACCTGGATTGTGTATCCTGTCAAGTAGTTTGACTGATCTAGTAGACACCATACCACCAAGATGTACCAAGAAACCATGAGGAAAAGACGCCATAGTGAAGAACGGGTACTCCTGCATATCAAACAACATTTTTGAAATTAAATAATGCAAAATGTTACAAGTACATGTTCATGCCATCTTGTATGCGACTTAAAAAAAACCTATCCAATTAAGCTGAGGCGAAGAGCCGTGCTTAATTGATGCAAAGTCATTGTGAATATGCGTACTCCACATAAGATGATGTCACCAAGTTGATAGCAAGTTTTTATGTTGACAACTTCTGATTTTCAAAGTTTTAGGTTGACTGTACATGTAGGTTTTCAATGTTCTTACCAGCATATCAACGTTGTTCTGAGCCAACACTGCTCTTGGTAGACCAATCCGATGAGCACCTCCGCCACTACCACTACTGCCGGCTGCTCCATGGCTCCCTGAAACAGGAATAATACAATTAAGTACAATTCCAGGGGGGTGTTTCACAAAGACTAAGATCCACTTTAAGTTGGACTTAAGTATGGCAGGACGTTCATGCCACCATTTGCTCTCATCATTTATTGGCACTGGTCTCTCAAGGGACGTACAAATCATGGACACAAATTTACATTTTTTGATAATTCATTATTGAAGGAAAAAATAATATCTAAAGATCATTTTTTGGTGAGGGCAAACAGTGGTATGAATAGGCCTGGCTTAGTTAAGTCCGACTTAAAGTCGATCTTAGTCTTTGTGAAACACTCCCCAGACTAATTCTAAATTTGCCCTGTACATAAACAAGTACATGAAGCTATTATTATACTTGAACATCAATCAGAAGTAAAGTAAAATTTTTCTACATGCATAATACCACCCATATCAGGGAGTATGTGTGGGACCATTGTTGCACTTTGCTATCTTGTATCTCCCCCCCCCCCCCNAATACCGGTATATTAACCCGTTGCCTACGGGAACCGGGTGGTCCCTGTATTAGGCCTATGGGACTTTGACAATGCAGTAGTCAACGGGTTAAAGTGTACCAACCACTCCCAAAAAGTTTGTTTTGTATGTTAGTAGTTCCATGTCTTAATACTTTAATCAAAGTATGAGCTTCAAACAGAAATAAATAAATCAAATCAAAATCAAAATCAAAATATCACTTCTGTATATTGAGAGACATTTTGCAAGTTTAAATACACTCTCAATTAAACATAACACAGACTTGTGAGTGGGACTCACTCAGCGTGACCATACACACTCGCATAAAATAGGGCGTGCAAAGAGCCCAAGTCCGAGTTCTGTTCCATGTGCGCAGTTTTATGTTTTTTCTTCTTTTCTTCAAACATCTTATCCCGTAGCCCCAAAACTAAATGTTTACAATTTTTTGTTTAAGGTCGAACATGACTTGTCACTTGATGCCACATTGTACAAGTACATGTACTTAATGTAACTTCCATGTACTATCTTTTACACAGTATACTCTTATCATCCAATATGATTGGACTTGAAAGAGGGAGTGGAGAAACTGGGCCCGTTTTTAATTACACACAGAAACAGTGAAACGCAATTGTACCTACTACAATAATACTATAAAAATTTGGTGTTAGTTTGTCTGTTTTTGTACATTAGGATTAAGGTAAATGTAGGTTTAATTCATAAGCGTGGTTATGAACCGAGATGATCACTAACTTTGCTCTATCTCCAAAGTACCTGACTTATTTAAGTTCCAATTAGTGTTTAGTTGATGGCAATTCTAATGTATTTCGTGTAGAATTGAAACTTTTATCTATAAGGGGGAATGCTTTATAGAAAAACATTGTTTCTCAAATGGACTCTAATCTTAGCTTTATCACTAGGAAGTAGAAAGAGAAAAAGAAAAGACTAATGGTATAATCTGTCTAAATCTACTGAATTGGAAAATACTGGTTTGTTTGTTTGTTTTACACAACTGCTAAGAAAGCATGTAAATGCTTGTAAGCAACAAGGGGACCAATTACTTTAAGTCCTTTCCAAGGGACTTGGTAATGAGGATAAATGTCTTACCAAGGGGCACTGGCACATTGACTTGGTTTCGAACCTGGGACCTCCTAGTTAAGATACCACTGCTCTACCACTGGGCCATCGCGCTTAACAGTTTAATGTACATGTACCTGACATACTGTAGATTGCCTAACTTTTAACAGATTTCATAATTTTTAATCAATTAATCTTCAGATTTTTTAGAAAGTTTTGCATAAAAGAAGATCAGTGACCCTCCAGATATTGTTCAAAATTATCAGTTGAAATAAAAAAACAAAACAAATAAAAAGGCATTTTTAAAGTCACTACAGCTGCAGGAGTAAATGTTTGTGGATGAATTGTTAATAAAAGTGCTTGATAAGACGTCAAGTTGTGTTAATGCATGCTATTGATGAGGTTGGATATATATGTACATGTATATGCTTTCAATATCTGATAGGACACAGATTGTCAAACCTTGATTTGTTACACCTTCGGTATCAATTACAATCTTAGGCAATTGTTCTGCAAGGGAAAATGAAAATTAACAGGTTTTTTCAAAGTAACATATATTCTGTTATCATTATATTTTTCCTTTTTTGCAACAAAAACTTGAGGTTGGATTTCAACTACATAAAAATGAAAATAGATAGATAATACTGGTAGAAGCGATGTACACAAAGTAAAACAAACTGTAGAGTCTGATATATGGATATGAACAATTTGTTACAATCACTACATACATGTATCAAATAAATTGATACCATATTTGATATCATATTTCACAATAAATGAAAATAAACCACTTTGAAATATTTACGTCTGACACATACGTATCAACTATGTGACAAAGACTTCAGTGTCAATAGACCACCAAGAAGGATGACGGATGGAGAAAGAGGAATGAGCACAGCAAATTAATAAATCTATTAAGAGGAGGAGGTGGAGAAGAAGTATATGAAATCTAAGAAAGAAGAAGGAAGAACAAGGAAGAAAGAAAGAAAGGAGGAAGATATTCATAATATCAATATCTATTAATTTCGTATGAAACTGCACACAGGGTTGCAATAAATGAATGAAGAAATAGATAGACTACCAACCTTGACCTGTCAGATCAGATTCAGAGGCGTATCTCGGGGTTGGGACGTTCTTGGTTGGAGAGGGTGGCAAGGCAGCTGGTCTGGCAACATTCATGGCCGTTCCTGGTGAGCCGTAGCCAGGCTGACCGTCGACCTGTGTCTGGTCATCTAATGGATTCACATTACTGGATAAAAAATATGGAAAATATACAGAAATCTAGTTAATAGTTTTGCAGAAGTGTGTCTTAAATGACATCCTCTTTCACATCATGAAACAATTTAAGTCAAATTTTGTCATCAAGTTTTTGGTAAAAATTTGGGGCTCCCAACATTTTAGAAGGGCTTTAAGGTGCGCATTATTGCCCTAGCTCTGCTAGGCTACCAATTTTGGTGCTCATAGCATTCAAGGAATTCCTTCCTGCCAGTGCCCATTTAAAACCTGGTTGGAGAGCGGCAACGGCATTAATCCTCATTACCAAGTCCCTCAGATTCGAAACCAAGTCGATGCGCTAGTGCCTTTTGGTAAGGCATTAATCCTCATTACCAAGTCCCTCAGAGAGGACTTAAAGCAATTGGCAGATTAATGTCTAGCCAAGGAACATTAATGACGCAGTGGGACTTGAACCGTGAACCATGTGATCAACCGTCTAAAGACCTATCCGCTAGACCGTAATATGCCATCAATATTCAACAAAATGATAGAACTCTTACTCTTTGGGTGGACTTGTGGGTGGGGGAGGAGGTAGTTTGACTGTTTGTATGGTTGCCATGGTACCTATTCCCCTGACAACGACCCCTGACTCGCCCTCCAGATCAAAGCACTGCCAATATCTGTGGTAAGTAAACATATAAATACAATGTATTTCATGAAGCTGATATATTTAATCAATCACAAGTTTGTAGTTTATTTTGTCTATATCCTTGCAAAATTACGTTACATACAAATGTACATCAATATGATGATTTACAGCATTTGTATGGTGCCATACCAGCATTTCTGTTTAAAATTATTCAAAGGTCAGACTCCTCCAGGAAAGTCAGTATTTTCACATTTGCTGAACTAGGTCAGTTTTGAGGCATGACATCTATCTTAATATTCTAGACTGTTACAAATAATTGTACTTCAATAGATATTAAGTGTTTTTAGGTAGGGCAAGCCATAGTATTTGTCCTACTGTACCTAGCAACAACTAATGTATGCAATTCGAATCCTGACTACCGGTATCGAGATACATTTATTTGTATACACAGGGAATGAAAGGTGCAACACAAATGGCAGGTGAAAGAGTTGCACGGCATGCTCTCGTGAGGACCACAGCAGCGCTTTACAGCACCACCTGAAGTTGATGATGATGATGTATACACAGATATGAAATAATCTGTATTGAGGCGCTCAACAAAGGCAAATTTTGCGCGAAAAACAATAATTTGAATTTCTCAATGTGTTGCCAATTTAAAAATGTTAAAGCTTATTTTCCTTTATAAAATTCCAGACATCAAATGCAAAATCGTCATGAAAATTTGTGCCCTTTCTACCCCTGCATCTGGTATATCATTTAGGGCTCTGAATCAAAATTTATTGAGCCAGAGCATAACATATGGAATGATCATTGTGAAATACATGTAACCTCTATGCAGGCTTTTATTCATGTTTATGTAATCTACATATGAACGTACACATGCCTGGGGAGTGTTTCATGAAGCTGTCCGTAAAGTTACGCATGACTTTACGAATGACTTATATATGAAATGCTCAATCATTTTTTTAACTGCGCAGATGTAGATTACTGTTCTTATTATAACATACATTTATAATACAAAGTATATTTTTTACCTCAATTTAATTGAGGTTATTGGAAATATAGCCACACTTTGTGAAAACATCAGGAAAAACTTTGGGCATCGTATCTGGCACTTCATATTCAAGTTGTTCGTAAAGTTATTCGTAAGTTTACACACAGCTTTATGAAATACCCCTCATGGTCAATGAATATGGCATTATGACTGCTGTGTATTTAAAAAACCTGACTACTTTTGATCTTACCCTAGAACAGCATTTCCCTCCGATTCCAGGACTTTGAGTCCGATCTTTCTCTGTAGCTCACCGGAGAGCTTCGAGAACAACCTCTGTCTAGCTTCGTTGGATGCCCTTGGTGATCGAATCATGTCTATCCACTGAAAATAAGACAACATCAAAAGATGAGGTTTCACATTTTGGAGTAAATATTAGATCATTTGAAATATCTTTGTTCTTTAAATAACGGATGAAGGCACATTAACAGAGGAATTAGACTCTCCCTTTTTTTTTCTTCAAGTCTGTTAAGAACACATTATGAAATGTATGTATTTAATTAAGGATACCTTAGTTTTCATTTCATCCTTTTGAAATATATAAATTTTGTAACAGTGAGGTAAATTATAAACATCGAAGTTGAAAAATACTTACAATAACACATATAAATCAAATCAAATCAGTAGAACCTCATTATAAAGAGCTCTCATATAAACAAAGAAGCTGTTATTAACAAGGTAATTTTGCTGGTCCCAGCTCTTTATATATATATATATTTATTTGATTAAAACCCTGATATAACAAGGTTCCTTATATAGCAAGGAATTTGCCATGGTCCCATGGACCTCATTATAACGAGTTCCCTCTTACCTGATGTTCAGGATCATCATTCACTACAAGCTCCTCTACAAAGCCATGAATAGCAGTCACTATGTACCCAGATGGCATTGTGCTTGCTGATCAAAAAAAGAAAAAAAGAAGATGATTTTTAAATCCTTTTAGAGCAGTATATGATACATGGAGTCATTATTGCTTGGAATGTACATCAAAAACAATAAGAGAGTTCGTAATTAGGATTTGCACATGTGCAGATAAAGGTCATACGTTCCCAAATAGTAAAACCAGCGAGACGAATGCTGGTATCGTGCTCATGAAAGTTATGTAATTAGTACTCTCTTATGCACCAATAGTACATTTATCTGATACATAGGTGGAAGTATTCTTCTCAAGAGGCAAACAAAAGGTATTCATGAAGCACCTCCATCTCTTCGTCAGTGATTATTCTTAAATTCACAAGTGGGACGTTTCTATCGTGTAAAAGATCTGTGTATATTTGGGGGTCATGCGTTCCTAAGCGAACTGGCTTATTCTCTTCTCAAACAGACTTGCAAAAATAATCCCCTGAAAAAAAATACAAGGTTTACCCCTACGCAATTTTCCTACTACATGTTTTTGGCTTATCACAATTAACAAATTCTTGATTTAAGTAATAATAATAACAACAACCAAGGGATGCTCAAGGCCCTTTAACAAATTTTGGAAATCATTACTCTGGCTTTAGCCGTGCTGCCATTTCTGCGCTTTAGCATTTCAAGGAGCATACACATGACCAGGCATTTAATTTGCCTAACACAACATTTTACTAATGACCGGTCATTAGGAAATACTTATTACCAGTCATTAGTAAAATCATGTTATGAAACATTATTTTATAAAACAAATAATACACATCATTTTGGGGGCATTATTAAAATTACCCACACTCGGTACTTTCAAAAAAGTCCAAAAATACCCTGGGCTTTCACCTTGAGCATTAGACTGTTCCAAAAATACCTTGTTTGGGTAATTTGTACTAATGCCATCACTGCTGCATATTATTTGTATACTAATGACACAAAACTGAACAGAATCCGGTGGCAAATTATAAAAATGGTTTATAAAAAATGCAGTCTTACAGTTGAAGAAATGGATGCCGACTGACGACTGTCTGAATCTGTTGACATCTTCAATGAGATCAACTTTAACGATGATGTAGATTTCTCCCCTGATGCCGTGCATGGTGTCGTAGATGGGTAGCCATCCAGCGATATCTGAAACACTGTCCTTCCATAACAGAGGGTTTAGGTCTATGTATACCTACATGTACATGTGAAACAGAGACGAGGGAAAGGAGAAAGTTAATATAATCTGATTAAGAGATATATACAGGCAGAGATATGTTGCCACATGGATGAATTCTAATAGACCAGGGGCCTGTCTAACAAAGTGTTGACATCAATTGCAAATTATTTGTGATTGATATCGATCGCAACTGTAGTACATAAGAGATAGGAGACTGCAAACTTGCGATTGATTGGAGGACTTGGGATTGATTTGGATCAATAGTAACTCTTTGTAAGACGGGACCCAGGGCTCTGTTTCATAAAACTTGTTATTAATAACAAATGCTAAGTTTCTATGGCAATGTGCTCTCAGCTGATCAAATGCCATAATATCAGTAGCTTATAACAGTTATTGTAACTTGTTATTAATAACAAGTTTTATGAAACAAAAAACTTTTAAACAATTTCTTTCACAATGCAACTACATATTAACCAGAAGTTGATATTGGCAGTCAATAAAGAAAAATGGGCAGAAGAACTTATCTAAATGGAATCCCTTCTTCTTCATCATCATCATCATCACCATCATTTAAAGTCAGCATTCTTCTCAGCGGTTACTGACTTTTTTGCCATGATGACACTCTCTCTCTCCACTTGTTGACATTTTGAACTATCCTTACCTTTCCTATGGCGTCATGTGCACTGTATGTGTCATGGTCCATTACTCTGTGAAAGACAAATATAAATTAGAAATAGATTATTCAACTACCAATAAGATCTATAAGTCTATCCTTCAAGTAAAATCCAGTTTGTACCACACTTGCTCCTGGGACAATTGCTCTGTGTCAATTTCCTACACTAAATGAATTCTTAACTTCAACCCTGGACCCAGCACTAAATCTTACCAGAAACCAAAACCCTAACCTTAAAGTGATTGGCTAGCTTTGCGAATAGCCGATCTAAAAAATTCTCAAACTAAATGAAACATGTGTATGGGTACATGTATTAGTACCATTGTTTGGACTGAAAAGCTGTAAGTTCAACGCAAACCACAATTTTTGTATAATATCGCGTCTCTGAGACCTTTTAAATAGAGACCGTTACTCGAGTTTTCAAATACTTCCCAAAGGTTTTATGACTTGAGACTCTCAGAGCCATATTTTAAAATTATACCTTGCATGTTTATACCATTTTTCAAGTAAAAGAATTAGATATTTTTTAATTCCTAACAATGTTAGCCAATCACTTTAACCATAAACCTAATCTAAAACCCATCAGAAACTCTAACCCTATACCCTTGGAGCAATTGTCACATGAGCAAATGTTGGATCACAAGTGAAATGTAGTCAATACTTCTCTTTAAAGTAGTCACCTAAAGAATCAAAAGTGATTTAAATTGATGCAAAATTCATATCATTGCGAAGGGGAGGCCTTACTGATTGACTATACAACAACTTCCCTCTTCAAAATATGTTTGAAACCCGCAGTAATCATCTCTCAAATATATATTTTCTGCCTTTAGTGGTCCTCATGCGAGACACAGCTAGCCACAAAGCATTTTACACTTTTCTGATTTTTCAGCAGATTATTCTTGTTTTTCAAGAGAAAACTTTCCATCCATATATAATTTTTCCATATTTATCAGTTGTCATAAATTTTCTTCTGGTGACTACTTTAAAGACCCTTACGGAACTGAAAAAATGAAGTAGATGAATTACATATCAAGGGAAAGCTTATGAGACATAGATTACAGTAATATCAAATATATGCTATTTTAGAGTCTGTGAGAGGAGTAACAGCTCTCTAAAAATTCAAAATGTAAAGCTTTGAAAATCGGAAGTTAAGACCTAGTATGTAGCTATCAACTCGCTGACATCATCTTATATGGAGGACGTACATGTATATTCACAATGACCTTTGCATTAATTCATCGCCTCAGCTATATAGACAAGTCGATAGGCTCCACATGTTATGTCATCACTGTAACTTGACTCTTGTTGACCCGTAAATTGGAGGGGTGTGGAAATTGAGGTTTTAATTTGCTTTTGTCCGCATCCTATTGAAATGCTTGTTAATTTCAATACACATGTTTTAACGGGATGCCGGCGAACCTGTTCAATAACGGTTTCATGAAATGATGACCTGAATTATATACACATGTACATGTAGCAAAGGCAATAAATTGATAATTAGTTACCTTATTTGCAATGGCTCATCTTGCAGCTCTTCATCATCCACCTATCGTTGAGCAAACCATGGTAAAAGAAAAAAATTGAAGACAACAAAAATGTTGAAACTGAAATCTGAATACATGTAGATTCATATCAACTCAAACAAAATGTGCTAAATGTATAAATGGACATGTATCTCACACTTTTATGAAGTAGTGTTTTGTTATTATTTTTTTTCTTCTACATTTCTTAGCAATTTTGTCTCTTGAAAACATACATTTTAAAAAGATATCCAACAAGTTCTTTCTTCCATTTGTTCATGGATGTAGCAGTTACCCATGAATCTCTAGAGGTACATGTATGGCCCAATAGCTCAATTATCAATATATGATCTCTGAAAATGTTTCAAAACTTACAATTTCAGATATTTTCATACATGTACAATATTGTTAAATCAGACCAAAAAAGTGAGACATTAGAATCCCCAAAAGAGAAATGTATAAATAAAGAAGAAATTCCATTCCTCCTTTATAGAAAAGATAACCCCGAAAGACGTCGTCCTCAATGTAGCCTAAAAAATTAAATTAGTGAAAGGAAACCAATCATACATGAGGTCTTGTTCCATCTAGGTGGACCAAGAAAAACAGACTTTGCCATAACCAACACCAATACGGTGAATTATCTTTAATCCAGTCTTTAACTACCCCCCCTGACATTCTTACATACTTCTTATGTTTATATTTACGACTGACACAGTATACAAAGAGTATAAAAAGAAGTGCACGGTATAAAATTCAATTGTTTTGCACAAACCTCAAACTTAAACCATTCAGAATTCCACTGAGGGTTGAGTGACTTTGGATAAACCTCTGTCTTGAATGTGCTTTGACCAAAGCGGACCTGAATAGAGAAAGATAGAGAAAAGGAGAGAGAACAATCAAACGCACGGCATTGAATTTTTGAAGATTCATATGATGATACATGTATATTATGATGAGAGGAGAAGGAGGCGAAGTGACAGCAAACAATATGAAAAGCTCTCCGTCTGTGACAGATGAAACTAAACTTGGGGCACTACAGGTCAGGTGTAAAGTAGCATTTTGTCAACAAGGGAATTACTTCTCATCTGAACTACGGGAACAATTGTACCTATACATAAATTTGAAGGAACAACTTCATATCAACGTACAAGAAGTGGCGTAGCTATATGATAGGGGTGCATGGGGACAGGGGGCCCCAACTCGAATAAACAAAAATCATGCAAAAGGGGAAAAAACATAGAGACTAGAGAAAGGTAAAGAGTGTGAAAAGATTTTTGTTTGGCCCTCTCTAAAAAATCGTCTCCCTAGTCAATGGCCTAGGTGCTCTCCCCAATCATGCAGACCTTCATTTCTAGAATTTGGTGGAGCTCTATTAATCCCACTCCTTGTTTTGCCAAGGAGCTCAAATTGAGCTCCTCAAATAACACTCCTGGAAAGAGTGAGGAGCTCAATTTGAAAATTAATGTTTTACCTTGTATTATTGTGTGTGGGTTCAAAATGCTGTAATAAAATACATATCAAACAAGTGTTGACTGACAACCGTGTTGTTTCATTTATTGAAGTTTCAAGTTACTGCAGTACACTCAATTATCATCATCATAATCAACTGAATTTGCAACTCAGTTTGCTTGGTCCACTCTACTTTTAATTTGAGGAGGTAATTATACTGCTGGTTATCACCATTCATGTTCAACTTTAGTAAATTCAGTCTACCTCACAGTCACCCTGTAAACAGTTCAGTTTTTGGAACAATGTTAAACAATGTCAAACAATTTAAACGACGAATGAAATATTTAACTCTTCAATTTTCAATCACATTCACTGTTCTTGTCAGCACCATGTAAAAATGTCAACAATTGAATCCAATATCACTTACATTTCAACTTCAACTTAATAGTCAAAATCTGTCAATCTGATCATCATCCATTTTTTAAACTTTTTAATCTTAACAAGATCAACAGGAAAGATTGACTAAAGAACATTGCACATTAAACAGTATTTTAAAGTAACTAAAAATATTGATGAGCAAATGAATAAATAAATTGTCGATTTCACAATGAACATCGTACGGTTTATCTAAAATCTTCCGCCACACTCTCGGCAGTAAGAGCAAATTTGAAGAATTATCTATTTAATTGTTGGTAACCCTGTAACCAAAGAAATAAGAAAAAATCTGACCAAGTATTCGTATTAAAACTCGTACATGGAAAAATGTCCTTGGACATTCGACAGCTGAAGTTGCGTAACGTGCGTTCTCAAAACTAAAATCGTTCCTCGCACACACACTCCCTGGTGGGATGCTAGCGGGCTGGAGTTTGCCACCGAAACCAATGCACCTTCGGAGATTCGCAGCGCGCAAATTTATCGGGACTCGAAAGGTTTGTGGTGGGAAGCTGGTCGGCTAGCTTTTTGCCAAAACAAGGCTAGGTCGGCTGCTGTCGAAATGAGAGTAACTACGATCGAGAACATCGTAGGTGTTCTTAACTTATCAATAAGACAATTCTAAATTCTATTTGAGATGAAATAATAAACTAGACCTACAAACAAACCTCGACAGATCTCTAATTACTATTTGAATGTTTGTTTATTTCTCCATTAACGATTTGCTTTCTTGATCCTTCGATACATTTGTACGTGTGCCACACAGCAGGCAGATCTACAGCGATCGCATGATAATGAACGTACGGTACGGACGCACGCTAGCATGTTGTATAACCAATGGGGGCATTTTCACGGAAACACTTCGCCTTATTAAAGCACTAAATACGAAGCCATTAGAGAGCTTGTGCGCGGGAAATTGTTCGTGTTTCCGATTCCGTGAAAATGGGCCCTTTACGAATCATTCGTGTATTTTTTCTGTTTTAATGATTTATGGGCACATTTTCACGGCAAACACTTGCGCCTTGCCTTCTAGTTTGAAGGAAAACATTGAAACCATGGAGCGCTGTAAATAACTCTCCTGATTATTTTTTAGGAGCGCTGTAGGAGCGCCGGCGCGATCGCGCTCCTTAGACATGAAGGTCTGATCATGCCTGCATTCCTTCAATGTCTCAACCTAGGCTACATAATTGTGTTCCTGTATTTAATCAAGAGTATATTTAGGCGAAGAACAAAAATGGAAACTTCACCGCTTTACTAGACAAACCTCAGTATTATGACTCTCTCTAAAAAAAA
>BEXV01003650.1:5423-33020 GCA_003118195.1 Hemicentrotus pulcherrimus | reverse complement strand
TACTAGTAATATTTACATAGCAAAGTTTCTAAGCACTGTACTATTATGAATGTACGCTGTACAGTGTATATCTATTTGTTTACTAATCCAAGACATTGATCCCAATTGTTGGCATACGTTCCTAAATATATCCTGGACCAACTCAAACAAGTGTAAAAATAAAATGGATACTTAAACTGAGTGTGACAAGCAAATTTTATATTTCATGTTAGGCAGTGCTACAAACACTAGATTGTTGCAATCTAGAATTGAAGTACACAACAGCAGAAAATTGACCTGAATGATTTGATTGCCAGGGAACTTAGAACTTAGGCCTTATTCAACATTTCTTGGAAGCAATAAAGGATACATGCTAGGATGTCGAAGGACAGGGATGTGAGGTACTTGAGAGAATCTACCACAGGTCCAATCAGGTTATCATACATCTGAATCTGAGACAAAACCTGGTAATAATGAAGAGAAACAGAAAAGAAACATTATACCATTCAAATCAAATCTTTATAGAGTTGTTGCATTAAGTATCAGCAAATGAGTGAACTATAAACTTATTTAATGACAGTGCTCGATGATCATTCTTATTTGCCTCAACATATTAAAGAAACATGCAAAAGAGTCATGTTGAAAGAAACTTTCCATTTATTCAATCAGTGAGAATATGCAATACCGGTACCACAAAAGTGCAATAATTACATAGTATGTCTTCTGACAAGTAAGGCTGTGTGTATTAGCGTGTACTGAGGTATACTAGTACACGCCCAGGCTTACAGGTGGATACTTGTGTACTTGGCGCCAATGTTTTTTAAAGTTTTTTTTACAGGCTCTTTTTTTTTATAGACATTGCAGTAAAAAAATTATTGTAAAATTAACACCATAAATACGTAGCTTTTTTTGGCCAAATATTGATTTTCAAGTCACCAGTTTTCAATGAAATTTCAATGAAAAATTGGCTTCGGGCGAGTATCGGCCGACCGATGCCAGGTGGAGGGGCATAAATCAGCACTTAGAAAGAAAAAAAATAATAAAATTGACAGCCGTGTATACGAGTACGAGATATCGTACTCGTATAGTTGTCAAACTTGCGAGTATCCAAGTACTTGTCGCAGCCTTACTGACAAGATGCATTGTGTATGCATGCAATGTGATAAATATCTGCAATTGATTTTTTTGATTTTTTGTTTTAAAAAGTCAACAAGAGCTCCAAAGGTCTTGGTGCAATAACAACTGAATTTTGCCTGGCTACTAGAGCCCTGCAACCACTAGATCACTATGATATCAATCTTTGCAGAAGAGTCAGGGTGCCAGGTACAAATTTCAGAGGTCAAAATGTCAGTGGTGAATATGTCAGAGGTTATAACGTCACAGGTGAAAATTTCAGCGGTAAAAGCGTCAGAGGTTAAAGTGTCAACTGTAAAAATATCAGACTTCAAAATGTCAGAGAAAACATTTATACTTCTTATAAATTTACCTCTGAAATTATACTACTGACATGTAATGTAGTGGCAGGGAAACGAGAGAACAACAGCTATCAGTCTACAACCCTCCAGGATGAATTGTCTGTACTTACATAAGAGAAGAGCACCCCAGGATTGGAGTGGCTGAGTTTGCCTAGCTGCCTCCCAGACGGCTTGACGTTCTCCTTGGTTAGTCTCTTCATGATGTACTTGGCCCGGTCAGTGGTGTTGGCCTTGACCCTGATCAGCGGAGGATGGATCCCATAGCAGTGGTTAATCCATCGTGCATACAAGCAGTATCTGTAGGTAAGGGGGGAGGGGGCAAAGAGTTTGAAAGCCGATGATGCTCGATTGTTTTTTTCAAGCGCTCCATATACATAACCACACATAGCCTATTGCATGATACATATCATAGTAAAACCAGGTTTGACAAACGAGATAAGTCGTCCTCTTCTGTACAAACTTGACAGAGAATCATCACCTTCAATGAGATCTTCCATCACTGACCACACCTCTCCTGACCATGAGCAGTGCAAATCATGAGGGTGCTACATTAAATCAACAGCTGAGTATAGCAAGAAATAAAGACTACAGCTTCTCCTACACAACTAAATTTATAGGTCTCCATCCGCCACACTGTATTTATCATTTGATACATACCAAACATTACGTCCAAAGCTTATTTAAATGTTTCCAGTACAAGACTACTACCGGTGTTAAAAGGGTTGTCGTGGAGTCAATCAAGACAGGGGAGATGAGTCATGTTGCAAAGCAACCGTGTTGCTTTGAGTAATCTTTCTGTAAATTGGTACCTATAACTTTGTCAAAAATTGCATGTGTGGCCAGTGAGCAAGCATGCAGAAAGGCAAAACAACCAAAGTGTTAATATACACTTATATCCTTATTTATGGTTGCTTGATGTTTATCCTTACCTCATGCACTAAGGTAGGATCTTCATTAGGGACCAACTATCTTCAGATATACAGATGTTGCATGGTCCCTTGCTCATACACCTCGAGTCTTATTAAGTATTATAAAGAAAGAACACAAGCCTCCTACACTCCTACCGTACCGTCAAACTACAGAAATAAACACTCAAATCTAAGACAGGCTTTCCCTTTTCTGTCTTCCAGTTTGGTATTTATCCTTACCTCCTGTGATAAGGCAGCATCTTCATGAGCGACCAGACCTCCTCAGAGAGACACGCATTGCATGGCATCATGCTGATGGACGGCAATATCACTTGCTCAATCATTGACAGCATCTCGTGAAAAACTGCATTCTACAAAAGAAACACAAGGTAATACTCCACGTTTATATGGCTCTTAATACATTGACGATGTCTCTAAGCGCTCTACAGAAGTGTTATTACCCCAGTCAACAGATTCAGGCTTGCAAGCACACAATGTATGTACCATTTTACAGATGCTCACATGTTTAGCATACTGCATTAATGTTTACATTCTACCGGGTACCCATCTAACACCTGGGTGGAGAGTGACAAATGTAGATTCACGTCTTGCCAAAGAACGTTAGTGCAGGGCTGGGATTTGAACCTGATACCTTGTGATCTAGGGTGCGGCGACTTATCCAAAACACCTCTACAAATACCACATCTAGAGACAACCACACACGACAGTGTCTTGACAATGTATACACTTCAACAACAAAACTTTGAAGAATAAAATACTGGACAACCAACCATGATATTCATATACTCTTCAATAGCAAGCAATACAAGATGGAATGTCATGCCATGGACATGTATAATGTTTCATATACATGTAGCATACAGGTGAGGAATAAAATATGGAGTCCAATGTACTAACCAATTGGAAGCTGTGAGCAAAATGCATCTTCTTTTCTAGCACTCAAACAGAGAATATGCGAAAAATAAAATCATGAAAATATTCAGTCTGACTTACCATCTCTTCTTTCTTTTCATCTGTCGATGAAGCTCTCTACAAAGATAGAAAAAAACGCAAGGCACAATAGTGTGTGCATGAAGCAGATAATCATAATAAGGATACCCCTAAAAACACTAACTTTGAATTACCATTATAATTCATCAGTTATGAGGTATGAATAATAACAATAATAATAACTAATCTGGATTTGCACAGCCCTCAATAAGGAATACGGTATCTAAATGGTATATTTATATATATATATTGATGGTGCCAGAAGAAACAATGTTCAACAAAATTTGGAGTGAAAATAGCAGAAAATATATCAATTTGCACTGATGGAATACACAAGAGGCATGGATTGAACTTCCTGAGCCCTTTCACTTTTTTCCCCCATCAGATGAAGTGATGAGAATAAATCAAAAATGCTTGTGACCTTTCCTTCTCTCTCTCTCTCTCTTTCTCTATATATATGTGTGTGTGAGTGTTTTTAATATAATTTACACTCTATCACTGTTAACAGTAATTTACCTCTGCAAGCAGTGCTTTGCCAAGCCTGACAAGTTTCCATATCAGAATAGGTTGCAAGGAAGCATAAGGTCCGAGGTAGCGGCACATCTCCAGGACTCCCTTGATGTCGCCAAGCCTCTGCACTGCCTGCAAGGTGCCGTTCTTTGGAGGTGCAGGTATGTGGTAGCCTTTGGCTCCCTGTGGTTGACAACTCCTTCATGAAACAAAAAAAAACACTCAGATTGATTGAAAGGTTGCTTCTTTATTTTCCCCAAGTACAAAGCCTACTGCAGTATGACACATCATTTGACAACTAACACATTTTCTCCTGCACAATAATGAACTGAAGTCTAATCTGTCAAAAATTCACAGCAGAGCAGCATTTCTTTTTTAGTGAGAGAATGCGATCCCTACTACATCTTTGAGGAATCAGCTACTTCTGCGAGAAATTGAAATTTATTTATAAGAAACTAGAGACAAGATAAAAAGCATACTGTTTAAAGGTGGATGCAGTAGAGAATTGATGATAATGCAGAATGGTTAACGGTTCCAAATTCTTACCCCCCCCCCCAATTTGTAAAAATCTCTCGACCAAGCACAAGTAATGGGACTTACTTTTTGTAGAGCGGTTGCAGGAGGGATTCAATGAGGTTGCAGAGAGCCTTGGCCACGGTCGGGTTGCTTGTGGTTCCATACTCTGGGAGCTTGTCCAGGAGTTTCTTGGCATGCACCCAATCCCCAATCAGGATCATAGACTCACACAGACCTATCTTTTGGTTGTCGATGACCTACAGGACACAAGAGTGAAGTTTCATTGGATGGGATCATACATTTATAAAGTGACGTGCCCTATGAATATGCAGGAATCTACACAAATCTTTATAGTGTAAGTCTTGGGTTCTGGTGAGGGAACAACCCCTCGGAAATACCAACTTAATCTACATGGGATTCTGATTTTTTTGTTATCATGCTGTTGAATGCAAAAATGTCAAAAAATTGATGAAAAAATGCTTGCCTGTACGTGACTAGCCTCTTGTCAATGGCACTTGCGTTGTTGGAGTCCGTAAATTCTGGGTCGCTTCGCTCGCCAGGGAAACCAGAGTGCTTGCGCTGAGGGCCTCTTGACAAGTGATCTGAATTGTTTATGTTTTACATTGTTTGGCGAATATTCCGGCCCAACAGAAGTCAGTGAAAATCATCCAATCAGAGAGAGCTAGAGTGAGAGCGAGACTGGCCACCTAGTTGGGCAATCCCAATACACACACACACGCAATCGCTGCGGTGGTTACATTATTCACATAGTCTATACATGCATAATACACACACACAATCGCTGCGGTGGTTACATTATTCACGTAGTCTAGACATGCATAATTAAGTAGGAAATCGAGTCTCATGAATATATAATTCAGATCACTTGTCGAGAGGCCCTCAGCGCAAGCACTTCGGTTTCTCTGGCTTGCTCGCCAGAATTTACGCCATCAACAAGAGGCTAGAACGTCACATGCTCCTGTGACAATTGCTTGTCATTAATTCCCTACACTTAACCCTAACCCCAACCTAACCTAAAACCTAATTGCAACCCTAACCCTATACTTTCAACGAAATTAGAGCTTGGAGCCATTGATGCTGCAGAAAATGTCAAGTAACCTGGAAATTACATATCGTACAGTGAAACCATGTGCTCTACTGCTTGATACATAGTGGGTGAGATAAACTCAAATTTATTATCTTACTTTGCTTAAAATTACCCTACAATTTCACATCTTTAACCTAAAAAATATCTGTGTCATGTGCTGCGGTCTGCGGAACAGGTCAACAAACTTCATCACCACATGAGACCACTGTTGACCTCCTACTGAGGTGCGTGCACTTGCAGTCACCAAACTATTATGTACATGTATGCTGATTTCATTCTCCCCTAAAACATCTAGAGAAATTTTCTGATAGTCACTCATTTTGCTCTGCTTATTGTTGCTGTATTTCCATGGCCTGTGTGCGTGTTACGCAAATCCACATAGTGTGGCAATGATACCTGCAAAGGCAAGTTTAAACATGCTACAGATCAAGCCATCTTTACAGCTATCTGACCTTGGGGTGTTTCATAAAGCTGTTCGTAAGTTATGCACGACTTTACGCACGACTGGTGATATGTTCTTGTGCTACATGTAAATGATTGAGAATCTGATTAGCACCCAAGAACATGTTCCAGTCGTGCGTAAAGTCGTGCGTAACTTACGAACAGCTTTATGAAACACCCCCTTAATTGTTTTGGGTTAGTTTGGCGGACTTATTGTGATAAAAGATGAGGAATAATAAGGTATCTACAGATTTTTCGTTACAGTCTCAGTAATACTGAGTTAACCCAACTTTCGACATAGTCCGGCACATAATTTAGTGAGCTCCAAATGCTCATCCCAGTGGTCTGAATACCCACAGGCGATCCTGGCTGCACCACTAATTCATACTATGGTATATTGACACAGATGAGAAATTGAATTGAATTGTTAAACAAATAAAATAATATCAGACAAACCTGTTCATCTTTATCTTTCTCTTTCTCCTTGTCGTCTTTATCCTCCTTGTCGGCAAGGACAGCCATGCTCATCTTCCTAGCATACTGCCTGGCATCAATGATCTCCTGCTTGTGAGCCTTGAAGATGTCTACATCAGATGGAGCAAGCTGGAAATGAGAATGCACAGAGTTTAATGATGTATCTAAACTTTAGCATTTAATGAATTTAAGGGGGGGGAATTCTCTTCAGTTTGTAGTTTTGTAACAACATTAAGGAAGATACAAAGATGTCACTGGCATCCTTAATTTAGGTGCTTGAAGCCTTGAGAACAAGTTACTTGTCAAATAATAAATAAATAAACATCATTGCATCAGTAACATTTTGAGAAAATACTACCCTGTGAATGATATTATTTGAAGTTTGTAAAGAGTTTGAAATGTTTCATACTTTGGTAATTTCTCAAATATAGAACCATCTATTGATCTCCTGACAACTACAGCTATTGAATCTCTCCCAGGACTACTGACAATTGATTTATCATATCAACTACCTAAATGGCTTTAATATTGTTTCCTTGGGAAAAGATTTTCCTTCATTTAGCACCTTTGAATGGGTTGCATTGGGAAGAAAAGGATTTTCACATAGACAATACAGAAATTTAGGGCATAAGTCCGCAAATGGGGAGTAGAAAGCTGATGATATCACAGTCAAGGGAATTTCCCTTTCATAAAGAGAGGGTCGTCAGTCTCCATGTGCAGAAGGCCATAATTTTCAGACACCAGACTTGGTAAAAAGACCATTAATAAGGGTACAAGTATTCACACAGCAGTCTTATGGTGTGTTGGTATCTTGGTGCTTGACAAAAACTGTTCTTGGGTAAACACCCAAATTGTACCTTTAAAGAGCGAACTTACATGAGGGTATATGTCATCCAGTTCCACAATATGATGTTGTAATAGCTGGGCAGCAACCTTGTGAAGGGATTTTGGAGTTCGAATATTCTCCTCCTGTACAAAAACATTACATAGATATTGAACGAGACATATGTGACTGCGTCTGCCCTGCCCTATTAAAATTCAGTATAAGAAATGGATGAAATTAGTCATGACATATCACGATGAAATAAAAAAGCCTATATTCAAATGTCAACTAACGGCTATGATCATGACCTATTAGCTGCAAATGTAATTGGATCATCTTTATATAGTAATACTCTAACCATGGTTGAAGCTTATACCTCACAAAGTTCATGACATATTGTGATAACAGCGTTAATACCTCTTCACAAATTTAACTCTCTGACCTTTGACCATTGACCTACTAACCCAAACTCTAATCAGATTGTCTTCCAATGTTGATACATACTATCACCAGGTTTTAACCCAATATCTCTAGTGATCCTTGAGATATTGCAATAGCAAGGCTAAAACCTCAATCAGAAATTGATCTCTGTGACATATAACCTTTTACCTAATTGATCTAAAATCTGCACAGATTTTCTTCCTACGGTGAAACATACTATCGTCAAGTTTGAGCCCTACATCTCGAGTGGTTCTTGAGATATCGCGATAAGGAGAAAGATGGAGGAATAACCCGAAAAACATAACGCCATAAATGCATTTCACTTGAAGTACATCCTGAAATACTTCATACAACGAAACATAACATTTTACAAGCATACTCTAGTTGTGCTGTATACATTATCTGCTGAGAGCCAGAAAAAGCAATAACTCTGTAAAAAGTGATGTCATTTAATCCTTTCTGGCCGAAAGCTGACATGCTTATTCTTTTCTTTAGACAAAAAAGAAAAGCAAATTTGTTCCTCAAGTTCTTCATGAGATGACAAGATGTCTGTATGTCACGGTCAAAAGACATCTGCATGAACATTCCAATAAGGAAATATTAACATCTGACACAATTATGTCTAATAACATTTGAGTTGGGTTTTTTTCCCTATGAATATTCTTACAGGCTTCTTTAAGACTGGTTCGCACGCACTATGAAAAGTTGGATTTTGAACCCCTGGACCCAACACCATGACAGTGGGTCACTCATGTAGGACATCTTTACTGCAAGCTTGCTCAAGAATTCATCCTCACTCACCTTGTAGAACTGGAACTTGAACCCCAGGACCTGACATACTGTCAGTGGGTCACACATGTAAGACCTGAGGAGGGGAACAAATACATGGTCCTGCTCCGGAGCTGTCTCAAAGGCCTCCAAGATGATGTCAAGGACCCGGTTCGGATCAAGGTCGAATCCACCTGGGTGAGTAAGATGGGAGGACATCCTTTGATCAGACATTGGAGAGGCTTCTCAACAGGAATTAATGTTCCACCAGACAAAATCAGTATAGACCAGCTCTGGTCTTGCGATTGCATTATAAGAGAAACATTGTGGAATTGATCAGAAATGGTTGATCATCTAGCATATAAGCATTGGTGTGTAATGCAAGGTTTCAGAATCATCAAAATGATAAGAAATTTTGACCCGGTCTTGGTAAAATTACAAGCACTGTACAGAGAAAGATGTATACGGGACTACGCAATATCTATCCAGGCCGGATAGATATGATACTTCACCAAATATATCAATTAGTAGCAAAATTTGTATCATATAATGTATGTGGTCAAAACATATTCTTTCACATGATTGGTAATAAGAGCTTCCATTTCATTTTTTGAGAGGGGGGCGTTTCCATAACTGGTCTATACCTTTAAACATGTTTTTGAAGCGTTTAAGTGATTGGTTTGTGATCACCAAAGAATTTTTTTCTTCATATTTAAGTATGCACTTTTTTTTACCATGTCAGTACCACTGCCAGGGAGAATTCAACCTTTGGTTTTCGTTTCTGACGTCCCCTAGGTTTGGTGAAAGCACCCAATGTGTTAATTGCACAAGTGAGAATCCTGTAAAATGGTACATGTGAACCTTCTAGACCTCGCCATTTGCAATGCTTTTATTGCATTAGGACCCACAAGATAAATGGTGATGGGACAGAGTGGGTAAAGTGAAAATTTTTGGCCCATATTGTAAAATGAAAACAACGTTTCAACCATGGAATAAACCTAAAATCTAACTTTTGACCATCTTCTTCAAACTAGCAATGGAAGCATACTGACAAGTTAGACTGGAGATTAAGTTTGGATATATATATGTTTAAGATAATGCAGGTATATGCCACTGCCCAATGTTCATATAAATCTAGTAAGGCCGCAGAAACGTAGCAAAGGAGCAATGATGCGCCACATGTTCATGAATCCATTCTCAAGGGGAATAACACTTTGTTAGTACATGTACCTTATAAGGCCTAAAATAAAAACTTGTTGTATTGCCATTTGCGAATGACCCAAAAATCTGAAAATCTATGGTCGGCATTTTAAAAAAGTTTTTTTTTTTAACCGCTTTTTAGATTTTTTTTTTTATTAAAGAATACAAAAATATGTATTTTGTTTGTTTAAATGGGATATAAATGCATAAAATCAAATTGTTCCAAAATTCTCACTTGTGCAAACCATGGATAATTATGAGGTGAAAAAGATATCAATTAAATAATGACGCTGAAACACATGTATTAAAGCATTACAAACTGAGAAATATCAGCCAAAAGAGGGCGGGGAAAAAATAAAGAAAAAAAAAATTCACATCTGAAAAATATCGGCTCAAAGAGGGCGACAAAAAAAAGTTTGAAAAAAAGGAATGACATAGCTTTACATACTACAATTTTCGTTTAAATATTCGGAATACGGTAGCGCATATGAATTGATGATNACAACAACTTTTTATTTTAGGCCTAACGAGGGTATGTTCAAGCTAATACAATGTAGCCAAATGCTTTATACAACAGAGAAAGAACGTTACATTTACTTTTGCCTATGCATGGTCTACTAAATGCAAATGAGAACATCTAAATATCCCTCCCAAGGTGTAGAAAATAGTAATGTGTAATATCTGATCGACTTTGGATGCCATGTCGCAAGAAAATGGAGGAAATAAAGTTGATACAGGCTTCATTTTGATGTCGATTCACAGCATATAAACGATGCCACATATTTATTTAAAAAACAAAAAACATTCAAAGACGCAGGACATAGGGTTGCGTTTAGGAAGTAGGTTTAAGGTTTGGGTTACTTTCAAGTTTAAGCTTTGATTGAGGACCTGGTTCAAAGAATTTTCTAATGATTAAGACTCAATAGGAAATAAAGTGGTAAACTGCAGCAGTTTTTTACAACATCCAATTACATGGCAAGTAAGCACAACAAAGGTCTTACACCTTTTCAATGAGCTGATAAAAGATACAGGAATGTGATGCGTATTACACTTATTTTACAACAAAAATAACCATGTCTGTTTAGCGCTTCGTATCTGAACGAGGCTGAGTTCAGAGCAGCTGCAATGAGGAAATAAGAACTGAAACTGAAAGAGGTCCATACCTATGAGCGCTTTGATGGTCTTTGAAACCTGTGAGCTTGTAGCAGGGTCGACTGTCACTTGAGTGAGCTCCGAGACCAGCTTGGCGAAGCCTTCACTCTCTTCGCGTAGCAGGTTGAACTTTTGTTGTTTGTAGCTGAGCAAGGAAGAAAGTGTAGCAACATAGCATGGTTATGATTTACTACTATTACTGAAGAATTATGAGTTTGACAGTGTAAGGTGAACATGTCATTTGAAAGGAGAAAGACAATTGTATGATGTTCTTACATAAGAATATAACCTGAATAACCCATAGCCTGCCATGTGGCACGATAAGAGATAATATGTACAATTTCAGACACGTTTTTCAGGGAGATTAAAAGATATGTTTTCTAATAGTAATGCAGATTATTCTTATGCTCAAACTTTGTAAAGTGACTTTTCTTCCAGTAAAACAAAAATCCATTTCACATCAGATTTCATCTACAAGAGCAACATTACTACACAGAAAGCAGGTCTCAGAGTCAGTATAGTATAAATAAATGACCTTGAATCTCTATAAATCTTCTTAATAGGTGGAAACAAGATGGCGTTGTAGTTCAATCACAGACAAGTAAGAGGGAAATTTCCAAATTACTTTGCAAGTGACTAGAGAGTTGAAAGGTACTACATGTATGTCCCATTTGCAGGCCAACTAAAATGAAAAGTTTAATTTGAAAGACAATACTAATTAAGAACCTCAAACTGAAAGGGCTTGAAAATGGCTTTTAGTGGGAAAATATTAGGCATTGGTTGTCGAATCGACTTAAGTGATTGCAATCGCCTAAATAATAGTCTGATTTTCAGAACCTTTTACTGAATGGTTGTACGTTTTGTGCTGCACAAAGATTAAATCAGTTAAATGTTTGCCATTACATGTAGTGGGTTATTGATGTACTTATGTACTTGTTACAGCTCATGTTATGTATGTTATTACCAAAGAAAAAAGGATGTCAGTCAGTCACTCAATAGTGTCTGACAGTGAAGTCTAAAAGGTAGGCAGGTTTCCCTGCATAATTTGAATACTAGGACACTGCAAAATTCTTAAATTTCACAGATAGGACATACATGACATATTCATAATTCCTGCAAAGTTGTACAGAATTTGATGTTGGCTGCAAAAGGGACATAGTATCTTTAAAAAATTTTAAAATATAACATTTGTGATGTGTACTACACAAATTATAACTTGTAGTATCTACAGATTTTGTGCACAGTATGTACTGTTTCATAGCATATTTCACTCTGGCAGACCTGTTGACCAAGTTACACGCAAAAGGTTAAGAATAGCGTCTTGTCAAAAGAAACGTTCTTAAGAGACAGAAATAGTATATTCCCATAGGGTTATCTACATGTAATTACTCACTAGAGTTTTGTCTTGAGTCGAACATATCTCTGGGCAAAAGCCTGTTTGTTGGAGAGGATGTTGATGGCATCCAGAGTGTCATTGTCTAATCTCTCTTTCAAAAGGCGGCTGTCCAGGAATGCCTGTTTTTGATGTTGGGAATAACAAAATAACAACACTGGTAATAATATTGAAAGTGATAATAATGATGGTGTGAAAACATCAGAGAATGGTCTTGGATAACACTTTCCAAATTTCTTTAACTGCTTTTGCCATCTCTCTCTCTGTCTGTCTGTCTCTATCCGTGTGTCTGTCTCTCTCTGTCTCTCTCTCTCTCTCTCTCTCTATCCGTCCGTCTGTGTCTGTCTGTCTCTCTCTCTCTCTCTAATTCACTCTAACTCTCAGGAATGCCAGTTAGAATTGACCAGAGGGCCTGAAAATCACCTAGAATCAGCTATTTTGTACACAAAAAACTATGGTCTGAAAATAACTCGCCAGGGCCTGAATACAAGCTATTGCCTGAAAACTAGCAACCCTGAACTCTCTCTAAATCTAACTCTTGGTTCATCCTATTGTACTTACGGAACAAGCTGTAAGAAGAGAGATGAAATTTTCCTTGCAAGTGTTTTCTTCTCTGGATGTTGTTTCAATATCTGGAATTCAAAACAATTATGAGAATATATCAAAATCAATCCATGAATATCAATTTCTTTTTAAATTGGAAAAAAAGAAGTTTGCCTGGAATCATGTACATGTAGTAGTTACATCTCCCATTTCATTCAAGTTGACAACAAACAAAAATTCTACACCATAAATCCACACAAAAAAATTTTGCACAAAACAAAAGGCACTAGTTGATTGAAGGATTGCTTAGTGCAACACAATGGCTCGACAAAATTACCAATTTCTGGTCTGGATTAGCTCCAAGACAACTCATTTTACATCGATATAGATTAATCTTGCACTGGAAACAGTTACATAAGCTTGAAGCATTTTTTTTTTAATATCCCATGATAAATGAAATTTGGCACAGGGAGGTTATTTTTGAGGCATAGGAGTTAAATGTAAGAAAGTGATTATTCAGAATGTTTGTACCATGTAATATAAAATAGCGCCAAAAAGCCAGAAGCAAAGGGAGTACAAACAAACTTTCCAATTAATCTACTTGTTTAAAAGGGGGAGATATGGTAGGGGAGATATGGTGGTCTGTACAATGGTATGATGAAAATTGACTACCGGTACATTTATACCATACAGTGACATTCTGCCTATACACCATGCTAACATGTCATGTTACTGCTATTGGCCACTGCATGCATGGCTCCGTGATAACACTTGAGCACGATTACCAACAGACGGTAGCATCTTGCATTGAGCTTAACATTAACTTAACATAAGCAGTACGTTTGCCTCATTTTTCTCTGTCTTCCTGTTGTACCACTTAGTTTATATTTAATTATTTATATAGTTTAGGGACAAGCCTTTGATAGGCCTTTGGCCTTTGTTTGTTCGCCCACATTTTGATACTTCTGTTCTGTTGTGTTATTTGTTGGAATTGACTTTGTATTGTAAATATTTGTTCTTGTGATTTTTATCAATTCTGCAAATAACATGAATTGAATTAACATTTTCATCCAATACAAAGTGCAGGTTTTTTTAAATTTCTATTATGCAAAGTTTGCTCAAGGAAAAGATTACTTTGCAGGAGCTAAACAAATTTTACGCCCTTTCTGAAGGTGCCTGCCTATCTTAATGAACGGTATATCATTCTCTGAGATCACTGTGAAATAACCCAGTGAACAAGCCCAAGGTATCTAATGGTTTAGTGTCCCATTCATTGTCATGAATCATGGAAAAATGAAAAATAATAATAATCATCTCGACTAATATAGTGCTTTATATGGAATACTGCCTTTAAGCATTTTACAGATAGTATTACCCCGGTCATCGGATTCATTCACGCAAAATTTGAACACTCTCTGCTCCCTGCAGAGTATTCCTGCCATAAAGTCACTGTGAGGGCATATGGCAATCACTGACACAAATTAATTTGTCATCCTACAAAGTCCCCATTGCTTTCCTGGGTATGGAGTGGCAAATGTAGATTAATGCCTTGCCAAGGTCATTAGTGCCGTGTCTAGGGATCAAATCTACGCCCTTTGCATTTCAAGTCAAGTGCTCAACAACTCAAATTACGCCACCATTGACAGTTTGGTCTGATCCAAGCTATAATAGAGCCATCCATTTGACACCATCATCGATCACTAATGCAGTTGGTAATGTGTGGGACAAAATACCATAGACTTGCCCACTACTGGAAGCACTGAATACATGAAGGACATGCAATATTAGACAGTTCAAGACAATGTTGGCAACCAACCTTTGATGTTGAAGACATCCACCAAGATGGATGCCACACCTGGATGGATATCCTAGAAAGCAAAGACAGAAATGAGTTAAAGGGAAATATGATCAAAGGGAGATGAATCTCGGTACAAAACTAACTGAGAACTGCTTGTAAACATTTAAAGGTACAGAACCTTGTCAGTGATACATGTAAGACTTTGTAAACTGCTGGGTTTACTGTAGTCTATAGGCCCTGTACTACAGGAGCTCTACACATGATAAGGCCAGAAACTGACAAGTTGGGCTAGGCTCAAGAGTTAACAGAGTTGTCTTAAGCGTGAAAATAGAATCTGTGAATGCGGACTATGATTGCAAAGAAGAACAAAGAGCTGCCAAGTGTAGATCCTTGATTACCACCACGTGTATAATAATAATCCACAATTTTCTCGTTCCTTATCTGATTTTCCTCAACTTTTTACAGATGTGTTTCTCATTGTTTTTCTATAATTTAGCCAACTGTATGACTTGTGTGGTTTCCCATTTAAAGGACATTAGTTCAATATTTCTTGCTAGGAATAAATCTTAAATTTCACTGCTATACTCACCACAGTAGCACTGAGCGTGGACACTGCAAGTTCCTGCTTCAAGGTTCCCTTTATTGTCTGATCAATCAGGTCACGTAGACCCTTACTTAATTCTGCAAAGAGAGGTTTTTAAGAGTACAAAAACAGGTACAATGGTACTTTAGCGTCTATAGATTATATATGTACACTGTTGGTTACCTTTTTATAATCAAGTTGTAGTTCCTGACTACTATTTTATTCCAATCATTTTAATATTTCAGTTTGCAGAGTGTACTAGAACTGGAAAAGCCCTGGTCCAATATAAAGCACACTTGAGTAATGGCTTGCTCGCTAGATATGCCCCATCTGTTCAAGACAATGGCTACGAGAGTATGAGTGCTTTCTATCTACTGTTATTTCTTGCTAATTATAATGAGCTGATACCATGTTTATTGCCAGATGAGTGGATATGTTAAATTGGGTGACCAGGGGGTGTTTCATTAAGATTCTTAAGTTGAACTTATCTCTAAGTTAGTCTTAACAATTATGGAGAGCCATGATCATCTTTGAACAAAAATTGTTAAGTTATTTTAAAAGGCATAAAATGTTGACTCTTATCATTCATATTTTCTATTATCAAGGAGATTTCATGTTCTTGATATGGAAGTTATGAAAAGTCTAAAATACTTGAATTTTTGCTTTTTAATATATTTCATTTTAAGGCTACAAATGGCTCTCCATAATTTTTAAGTCCAACTTAGAGTTAAGTTTGACTTAGGATCTTTGTGAGACGCCCCCCAGGCATTTACTCCTGCAACCATTAACTCCAGGCATTATTTCTTCAAAGGGTTTCGCTTGCAATCAGGTTTGAGGTTAATTCAAGNACCCAAATCTGTGTCTTATACAAACTGTAGGTCAGCCATGTTCATACTTAACATCCTATCGGGTTGAAAGTTGTAGGATACCCGTGTGTGATTACACCCAGAGCCCTTAAAACTGTTCTTTTGGTAAATACCTAATTTAGAAGTACATCACTCAGCACCATCAGCCTTTCTGTATAATTTGCTTGCTGGACATAAAAATTGGTCGAGACAAGTTGTGCTAGTCCTGTAGTTCCGTCTATACTGTATTGCGTGGCAGGGCATTGGCATTGGATTGCAATGTAGTTGTATTACGTACGCATTCAAAAGCGAAACCGTTTGCACTATCCTGCGAATTCAATAAGTTTATGTTATCGTCCCACCCAAATCTGTGTCTTATACAAACTGTAGGTCAGCCATGTTCATACTTAACATCCTATCGGGTTGAAAGTTGTAGGATACCCGTGTGTGATTACACCCAGAGCCCTTAAAACTGTTCTTTTGGTAAATACCTAATTTAGAAGTACATCACTCAGCACCATCAGCCTTTCTGTATAATTTGCTTGCTGGACATAAAAATTGGTCGAGACAAGTTGTGCTAGTCCTGTAGTTCCGTCTATACTGTATTGCGTGGCAGGGCATTGGCATTGGATTGCAATGTAGTTGTATTACGTACGCATTCAAAAGCGAAACCGTTTGCACTATCCTGCGAATTCAATAAGTTTATGTTATCGTCCCACCCAAATCTGTGTCTTATACAAACTGTAGGTCAGCCATGTTCATACTTAACATCCTATCGGGTTGAAAGTTGTAGGATACCCGTGTGTGATTACACCCAGAGCCCTTAAAACTGTTCTTTTGGTAAATACCTAATTTAGAAGTACATCACTCAGCACCATCAGCCTTTCTGTATAATTTGCTTGCTGGACATAAAAATTGGTCGAGACAAGTTGTGCTAGTCCTGTAGTTCCGTCTATACTGTATTGCGTGGCAGGGCATTGGCATTGGATTGCAATGTAGTTGTATTACGTACGCATTCAAAAGCGAAACCGTTTGCACTATCCTGCGAATTCAATAAGTTTATGTTATCGTCCCACCCAAATCTGTGTCTTATACAAACTGTAGGTCAGCCATGTTCATACTTAACATCCTATCGGGTTGAAAGTTGTAGGATACCCGTGTGTGATTACACCCAGAGCCCTTAAAACTGTTCTTTTGGTAAATACCTAATTTAGAAGTACATCACTCAGCACCATCAGCCTTTCTGTATAATTTGCTTGCTGGACATAAAAATTGGTTAAAATGGTGGCAAATTATCTTCAACAGTGCTACCCCCCCCCCTCCCCCTACATAAAAAATGGATTTAGTGATGCACCTGGACATATATTACTTACCATGAACACTCCCTGTAATGATCCCATCATCTGATGCTTCTGATATCCTACTGCGGCAAAATTTCAAGCTAGGAGGGGAAGAGGGAAGAACATAAATACAGGGTTGCAATTAAATAGCCTAGGGAATTTGACTGTGAAAAAAAGAAAACAAAAACAAAAACAGAGAACGTATATATTTCAAAAATATTTGTTCTCCATTACTGCAGTATCTACATTTTTAAACATGTATAACTGCTCTCAGCTATGTAGAGTACAGCTACATGACCATGGATAAGAAGATGTCATGTCACTCCCATGTCACTGAAAGTATACATACTTGTCAAACATATCAAGAAAAGAAAACAATTTTAGCACCTGGTCTACATGTATTTTCTGCCATCCACCCCATCCCCTTGCCAAAAAAACACAAAAAATCATGTGACACAACTTTGTATGAAGTCATCGAGTAATAGAGCAGCTCGAAAAAGTCTCTTACTACGCAATATAATGTCATGAAAGATTTTCAATGTTCCAAAAATCTCATAACACTACAAGACATGACTTTCATCCCTTCGACAAAGCTGTGTACAATTTTTCAAAAGCAAGTTTGAAAAAGAACTATTGCTGAACCAAATCCTGGAGGTGACATCCAGATCAAATTGCAATACAAAAAGAGTGGGGGGAAAAAGACAGCTCTGATCTTGATATTTTTTAGAGGGGCAAGGGTGGGCGGGGAGGGACTTTGATCCCTATAGCCATGCTTGAACTTGGGCCCTGGTTTTTAATTTAAATTGGGGTAAAAAAATAGACATACATGTAGCTGAACAAAAAGAAATCAGACTGACACAATGAACATTCACATACAGTATATCATTTTATTTTCATATATTCCGCATAGATTTTCACCATATGTACACTGTAGAAGAGGTTTTGAATACACAACATACGATACAGTCAAAAGTTCAAGAGTTTAATCTGAAAAAAATGAAAAGAAAGTGCTATATGTTTATCAGAATATCAGGACTTACACCTGCCCAAATTAAAAAGTACAGCTGCAACACAAGCAGATACTAAGCTCAGGTTGCCCAAACTTGTTTACCAATGTACAATGCTGACTTCACAAATGCCCTGCTTTAATAGCACATGTAATTTTGTTGTCCACTTGAAAATACTTTTCAAGGAATTTCTGTATTAGATGCTTGACAGAAATGATGCTTTCTAAAAGAATGAAATCACTGCATTGTTACAACAAAGGACTTTTAAGAGATGGAGTCATATCTAGCTCATTCCCTTTGTACCATCTTCGATGCTGCCAGGAGAAAATATGCCGCGCATGTGCTTAACTGGATCTTCCTTGCAGATACATACACAAAAGATTCCTGCCTAGCTGCAAACTAACGGGCCACTTTTGAAAGGGACATACACTTTTGTAATGATAATTACTTTTCGCTACCATCGTCTGACGGTCTAATAGTACGAGCAGTGACAGTGCTTACCTTTACAGGAGGCAAGCAAAAGGAAATGGAGCAAAATTTCCTGAAACATTAATCAAAATTACTCGAGTGGCATGTGTGGGCACTAATCTGACATATAACATGATAAAGAACTGTACTTGTGTGCCGGAAGTAATCTGAAAAGTGTCAAATTGCAGGTTTCAGGATTGTAAATTTAAAAAAAATCACTACTCAAGCTTTCCAAGATATTGGCGGCATCAAAAGTAACAGCACACCTGTAGATTCTATTGTGCAACCTTAGAAAACAGCAGCCACTTGAAATAGTTTGTTGCCAGTTGTGAGTCAAGGTTTTCAGGAAGAACTCTTGTACATAGATATACATCCTAGCTTTGGTTCACAAGACCTGCTCACAGTACATATAAATTGAATAAATGTTTTTTTTTAAGTACCGGTACAATGAATTTCACCAAAATACATTGTTTCTCAAGCAGAGAGTAAATATATGTACCGGTATATTGTTTAAAAACTGACATTTCACAGAATGCCCAAGAAACATTCAGGTGCCAAAGGAATCACTGATATTGTCTCGGCGGTCTCCCTCACACAAAAGTATGAAAATGTTTTCAATTTAGAATTTGTCAGAAGTTTTTTCTTATCCTTTTTATGCTGTTACAGAGATTCAACAAAAAATGCATTTCAAGCTTAACGATAACAAAATTTTGTCTCTTGTGTTTCTTTGATAATATTTTCCATTCAATTTATTTGGTAGGGTACTCTTATTTAAAAAGTTTTTTTATAAAACATACCGTTATTTTTTAACAAGAGAGATGATTACTTTACAGGTAGTGCAAAATTTTAGGAAATTTTGAAGATTGGATGGATAGTAATTATTTTATTTTTTTATATATTTGGATGCCCCTGTGGAGCTAGAAAATTAAGCCCCTAAAACAGTTCTGCTTTCAAGAAATTGTTGAATATATTTCAAATACTGTTTAAGGCCATTCTATGTTAGCAGCGACCATAATAATCTCAGAATATGTAGTTCTGATATATTATTTCCAAACAGGAATTGCAAATTTATCGATTGTAGTCAAGAAACATGGTTTTAAAGCTAAAGTAATATCAGTCTTGAGAGGGAGCTATACAACATAAAGAGTTTTTTATTTACAATTTCATCACTCTACCCTCGATTTCAACCGCGACAACGATCATTGCATATTGTTACACCACATACCATGTTTCTAATATGTTCATTTGAACCAAATTCATGACCCCATACCAAAACTTGGTATTATTACATTTAAGCAAATAATACATACAGCTGTACATGTATGTGAACACACTTAAAACAATCAATAAATCACCATAAAACGTTTAGAACTACGTCTTTAAATTGTATGTAAATTTTCTAAAAATAATTATCTCTGCTTAAAAAATATCCCCTAGTAAAACCTGGTCATGACCAACTTGCACTGTAGGTTGACTACAATCAATAAGATTAAGCACACTCACTCTTCTCTTGATTCCAATGTCATTAGCCTCAAAATTATACTCCCTCTATTTTGTTCAGATGACTCCTCTTATTAATTACATTTCTGTATTATAAGAGAGTTACTATATATCCTGGCTTACAGTGCATATGTTAACAAACTGAATAGTTGGTCATACATGTACATACTTTTGTCATAATATTACATCATACATGTATTAATTTGATCTTCAAATGCATTCTTTTAAGTATGGCTGGGAATTACGGGTATCTTTTTTAATTCGGTACCCAAAAATGATGTAACAGAAAACATCAGCCAGATCTTAAACTTTGCAGTAAAAAACAGGATAGCAGTGGAATCAAGCATACCGACCATCACAACAAATACATGTACATGTAGTACAGCAAGATCTCAAAACAATTATTGCCTGTACGGAGATCTAAAAACATTAATTATTGGCAAGGCTTCGTTGCCCGGACAGAGATCTAAAACAATAATCATCGGCGGGATTTCATTGCCGACACAGAGATCAGAAAACAATAATTATCTGCAAGACTTTTGATGCCCGTACGGAGATCTAAAAAAAATATCTATTGGCAAGACTATGTTGCGTGTAAGGAGATCTAAAAACATTAATTATTGGCAAGGCTTCGTTGACCGTACAGAGATCTAAAACAATAATTATCGGCGGGATTTCATTGCCGACACAGAGATCAGAAAACAATAATTATCGGCAAGGCTTTTGATGCCCGTACGGAGATCTAAAAAAAATATTTATTGGCAAGACTTCATTGCCTGTTCGGAGATCTAAAAACAATAATTATTGGCGGGACTTCATTGCCGACACGGAGATCAGAAAACTATAATTATTGGCAAGACTTTGTTGCCTGTATGGAAATCTAAAAACATTAATTATAGGCAAGATTTCATTGCCGATACGGAACTCCTAATTCAATAACTATTGGTGGGACTTCATTGCGGATACGAAGATTGGAAAACATTGTCTTCATCATAATGACTGAATACTTGAGAATTTACACACATGTAAAAATATGTGTATTTTCAAACATTTAAACGAAACTGCCTGTATACATTTAACGGTTAAACGTTTAGCACTAAAACCGTAATGACTCAGGCTTAGTTTTGAATGAAATCTCAATACAATTATGTATTCTTCTTTGGGTTTGTTTCAGCACACATTACAGCTAATGCAGTGTACTGCGCATTCCTTTCGCGACTTCTCTTAACTTGCCTTACAACAGCGATGAATATTGAAACTTGTTATGATTACAAAGTAAATATTAGCTTATAAAGAAACATGGTATTCAGAATAAATGAAAATATTTTTTGTCTTAAAAACCCATTTGATCATTATGTTGTGAAGAAAATTAAGGGAGAAAGCATTATCAGTACTTTACAGCCTGATTTTTTCATCCTGAACGAACAAAAAAGCTGCTTGCACATTCTCTTTCTACTTTTACACAGATTTTGACAATAAGAGGCATGATATTAGCACTATAAAACATAACATCATGGATGAAAATAATGTCTATTGGGAGGATATACTGATCTCAACTGAGGAACATGTGTTGATTTTATCATTTGATTGCTAAAAAAGTAAATTTTAAGGGGCTTTTTTTTCATTGCCATCCCTTTTTTTGGTAATGGAGTAACTCATTTTTTAATGCAAAACAAGGCCTTGCCAGCCTGCAGCAAGCAACATATCAACGCACCTCGTTGTGTAAATCCATGCAAACCCAAGTTTCTTTGTCTGTGTGTGTGTGTTTTGTGTACATCGTCGGAAATAGCGCATATAGCAGTGATATGCTAAAGCAAGAGTCCAAGATGTAAACAATGGAAGCCCAAGAACCAAGAAGAGAGAAAGAGGGAGAGATCTACATGTACGTTTTGTATGCAGATAAAAATGGAAGGGTGCTCGATTAAACACATCCTATAATATTTTTTTTTTTTATGAACGCAACAATTTTGACTTGAAATTGATAGACTCGCTTGAATGCATATTTAAAAAATAATCTTTAAATGGAAAGTCTAATAAGGCGATAAATAATAAATAATGAAATACCAGGAAAGTAGAAGTATGAACCAAAAGATAAAAAGTGCACAAAATAATTCCATTTTAAGTGCATGATCGTCCAAAAATAATGACTATAAGATCAGAGAAGTATGAAAAATAGGTCAAATTGAACGCCCATGAGTCTTAAAGATAAAGGTGAGTTCTGTTTTTTTTATAAATGTTCAAGATTACAAATAAATGTCATTTGCAAAACAATTTTGGTAGAAAATTTATACTGGTTGATTAATACCAATGTGCATAGAAAGATTAGGAAATCAAGGTAAGTAGCCTCGACACCATTTGTGTAGTCCATATACATCTTTCTGTGTACAGTGCTTGCTACAAGACTGGGCCAAATTTATTATGATTTTGATGACTCCAGAAGAACTTTGCAGTACAGACGAATACTTACATGCTACATGATCAACTTTTTCTGATCCATTCCACACCTTGTCTTTCACAATGCAATCGGATGACCTGAACTCCCCTTTATCTTTAACTTACTCTCATTCAAATATTAAAAAATAATAAAAAATATAAATTAAACTCAGAAGAAATGCCCATGAAAATATTCAGTGATCAAATATTGTGAGCTTTAAAAATAGAAAGCTTGGCGTAAATTTTATCTCCATAAATATTAGAAATTTCAGGTACCGTAATTAACGGTGAATAAACCGCCCTCGTGTATTAACTGCTTTCCTCTTTTTCGCCCTAATAAAAAATTTAAAAATTGGCCGACTCTGTCGGCAGCAAGCCAGGTCCGTGTTAAAAAACCCATGCAGGAAATCCTTTCATTTAACTGCGAGGTGCAGCTGAATGTGTAAGATCATTAATGTAAATTAAAAAACAGTAGAGGACCTTGTGGTACGCCATGTAATAGAAGAAAATTGGAGGAATTATTATTATAAATTACATACCACTATTGGGATTTATCAGAGAGATTACTTTCAAACCAAGAGGACAGACAAATTTGAGTGTTCTAGTTTTCAAGTGGTGAGTCAACACACCGATTACTGAGCTGGGAGACATTGCCAGGCATAGCGCCAGGTGGAGGGGAATAAATCGAAACTTAAAGGTGGTGTACCGTGTATAAGACGCACCCCTGACTTTGAATTTTTTCGGCGGCAAAAAAGTGTGGTTAATACACCGTTAATTACGGTACATATAATCTCTCATAACATTTATTACCTTTACCACAGTAATAACGTGCATATTGCTCATTCTGACAACATGTAAAAAATATAAGACCATTCAGTAACGCCACCTACTGGCCAAACATCACACTGTAAACAAACCCAGGTAAATTTCCATCCAGCAGCCACCTCGCAAAATCCTGAAATTGTGATCTATTTCCCTCATGATTGGCACAATTTTTATATAGTTTTTGTGAATTGACTTTGCGTGGAATGGAGTCCAGCATAGCTTAGCTCGCAAAAGTTTGATTTAGTTTTCTAGTTTCATCCTAGTTGCAGCAATTTCAATCTAGTTTTGAGAATAGAGGTATGAAATCAAAGCTTGAATTGTGATTATTCTCGACATGTAAACTGAATTTTTTAAACTGTTTTTCAAAGTAATTTTTTTACAATGAAGTCTAACTTTGAGACAGTGTGAGAGTGGTTGCAAATCTCTATCCCAATCCCAATCCACTTTCTATCGCTAGAAGTCTGCATTGAACAGACATTATCGGGGATCAGAGCAAGAGGGAGAGGGAGAGGAAGAGGGAGAGCACGCCAGCAAGTCTGGAATACAGGGCCACCAATGGTGTTGTTGTGTAACCTAAATTGGCATGTGATGCGTGACTTGACAGTTATTACTTATGTTTGACTTTGGCGATGTGAATTAAGTGTTCTTTCATTGAAACGGTCCTGAGAATTTGATCAACTTGGACTTACTAAATTTACTAATACAGAGATTTAACACAAGTACATTAAGTAAGTCTATGATAAAAAATTGGGAATTCCTGTTGACTAAGGCAGTTATTCCACATTATACAAGGTCAACTTGTGCGAGGTTGACTGTACATGTACATGTATACACTACTAACGTCACAATTTTTTTTATACCCAGTGTTAGACAGGGGTCATGCACACATACACTGTAGTCACATACTGAAAATATTTATTCCACACACCCTTCCAAAAAAACCTGGTCGAGAATAAATTACCGTTCACTGTAGTAATAAGGGAAGACTTAAATGCAATCCAACCTTTGTAATAAGTTCATTTGTACGACTATGAAAGCAGAAATATATATATTTTGCTTTCCTCTAAAGTAATTTGCTATATCGGTTAGATTTCCCTTTAGGTAATTTTTGCTTACCGTTACATGTTCTTTTCATTAACTTTTGTAATGTTAGGGGGCAACAAGGTAAATTTCTTGAATTTACATTTGTACTCTCATAACCATTATCATACATGTAAGAATATTGTATTTAATTGACTAGTGCATCTAAATATCATTCAAGAATGTACCAGTTTGCCTGTACATGAACCTTGTGTAAACAAACTAGCTAAACTAAATACATTGTACATACATGTACATGTAAATGGGGAAGGGGGGGGGGGGTGAATGGAAAATACAGGAAGAGAAAAAGAAGAGAAAAAAATCTGTTTTGATGTGTCCAACATATCTTTTTGAAGTTTCAACTCCTAATACCTCAGTCACACCAACAAGACCAACCCTAAACCAACAGCAGGCCAAACAAAAATTGTAATATCCTGAATAGTCAAGAATTTTTTGGTTTGGCGTTGGTGTGGAGGTGGTTTGGCAGTGTAACTTCATTAGGAAAGAAATGTCCAGTACAGTTCTTCTGCAACCACATGTGTAAGTCAGTTAACCGTATGTAATCATCCAGCACAACAGCAGTAGCAAAATCCAAATAAAAAATACACCAGTGCTGGTATTGTTGGTTCGACATTAATACCAATTTGGTCACAAATATACAGGTCTTCTGAAATCCACAATAAAATGGTTCTTCCATTCCTTAGCTGGACATCAATCCGAACATATTTAACCAAAACTTCTGTGTCCACTGAACAAAATAAACTGCAGATTCTGTGGAAAGCATCATCGATGTTGTAGAAGACATACATGTACATATGAGTGAGTTGTGTCGTGTTGCACGTTTTGCTGTGGAGCTCGACATCTTGAAGTTCAGATCTGCTTTTTGAAGACTCTAAGCCTAGGTGTCTTGTCTTCAACAAATTGATAGGAAGTGCAGCAGCTCATCTTACAGTTACATTTTCCTGCTGTGCATATGGAAATTCAGAATGGCTTCAATCTTGAAGGAGGAAGTTACAGCATTGGCCGGTAACAGCATATCAGACGACATCTGCCATCTCCTCAGTTACCATACACTGTATATGCAAATGTCAAATGTTAACGGACATGGTCTTTTTACAACAGTGTGTAGTTGACAGGCAAATCTGATGAAGGATGTGACTGTCCTAAAGGTAGAAGGGTTGGTGTATAATTGTTCAGAAGCTATAAGTTATCAACTTTATCAACTTTCCCATCACAATTTCTGATGAATCAGCTTTACTAGAATGTTGCTGTCGAAAATACATCTGCTTGTAGCTTTTCCCTCTAATCACTTTGTTGACAAACTATTTCCCAGGAGGTTTACAGGTAATTTCACAAGAATGTATTCACAGTTTACATCGCATCTTGTCTCATGTCCCACCCTAAAGGAAAAGGCTTTATCATTCCCTGCATCAGTATGTAATCACATTTTTCTGCACTCGACTCAATGGGTCTGGCCTGGCTTCAACTATGATGCTCAGAGCTGAAGAAAGATGCTCACAACTATGAAGGATGGTGAAGATTTTTGAGTATCTTGGAAGTTAGAAGACAGATCTCAGATTGATTCTTAGTACTAGTAGTAGTAGTAGTAGCAGTAGTAGTAGTAGAAAGTGACATTTCCCCCTTCCTTTCTTTTACAAAGAATAGCCCCATTCGTATTCACCTCCCTTTGATTCACTTTTCATATGGAAGACAAGGGCGTTGTTTATGCCATTGAAAAGCAGTTCTGACTGAAGCTCTCTGAACAAGCTCATTTTGATAAGCATTTTTAGAACAGCCTTCAGCCAGCTACAGTAGATGCCTACGTTAACCAATTTCCATGATGATACTGTGGCCAAACAATCAACATTTCTGGAACAAGATGCTTTGCCTTTGACATTTACCCTCTCCTTCACAATGCAACTCTCTCATTGATGAGTGATTGACAATGTCGAGGTGCATGCCTGAACTCTGTCTCTGCTAAGCCACTCACTTACTCAGGTAGACGTGAACAGAACTCAAACTCGGGCAGAGCTCAGAGTGAGAGAATCAGCTTTCGGATCAAACATTGAAACTTTGAAAGAGGAGCTTTGCGTTTTGTTGCTTTGCCTTGGCTTTGGTTGTGCTCATATCCTGCTCAGCTCAGAATCAGATGGAGACTTCTCCGACTTCTCTGCTTATCGCATTTATCATACTCCATACCAAACTGCTCTGATAGAATTTAGGTCTTACTTAGACCCAATGACGATGCTGTCGAATTTCACGAAGCTCATCTTCCTTAGCCCACAGACGTCAGCTCAAAGGTGACATCACATGAAGTTGTGCAGCTGCAGTGCATGTGTGGCGGCAGTGCTGCCCCCGCTCGTCTTGCATTGTAGTCGGTAGTTCCATCCAGATATAGTGCGAGCCTAGACGCGGCTGTACATAGCTGTGCTGTGATCAGCAAGGTGGGTATTCATCTGCTCGATCTCGATAGTTCATACACATTGAAAATTTCGATTTCCCCTTCAGACATGGCAAGAACTCCATCATTTTTATTACGAAAGGTATTTCTTATATTTTTCACTTGAAACAATAATTGGAATGTCCGATCTTATAGACAACTTACAACTCATTTCTGCCACTTTTCTCCCAGCTTTTGCAGGCCTCTTCGCTCATGAGAAAACTCGCCATGTTGAATTTACCGATTTCCTCGATGCGCATGCGCAATAGGTCGAGGCCGCCGGAGGCGTCATTTTTTTCTGCGGCTTTATGGGGCTTTTTTAAAAAGGGGTCCTAACCCATAGAGATATACTCTATGTCCTAACCCTAACCCTAACCTTAAACTTTTCCATAGGCTCAACATGCACCTAACCCCAATCTGTGCCGCAGACAAAAAAACGCAGGCCGGAGATGACTCCCTGCTCCAAGCATTAGCATTTTCCATATAGTCCTTTGAGGGGGGGGGGGGTTACTCAAATATTAGGACATACGGGGGGG